>KN500643.1:10823-28054 GCA_000787155.1 Scartelaos histophorus | reverse complement strand
GGTAACTAACACACACACACACACACACGCACGCACGCACACACACACACACACACACACCCACACCCACACCCACACCCACACACACACACACACACACACACACACACACACTAAATGTACCACAACATCATGAAGGCCAGATTCCACATATGGTTAGAATAATACGTTTCGATGTGGGTTTCAGAATGCAGAAAACACCAGTTACAGACGACCCATTGTGCTTGTGGCTGTGATATAGTTGGAATGTATGACATATGTGGATGATTTATATTTAGCATATTTAAAATCGCCAGATTCATTTAAAATGACTTTATAAAGGAAGTATGTCCTCTGACGTCCGTGTTAGAAAGCCATTCATTACATACATTTTTCAGTACGAGGAGGCTAACCAGCTGCATGATAACTAATATAATATCCATAATGTGGATATTTTAAGTCTAAAAAGGCTGTTTAAAACACAAGATACCACAAAATATTTTTAATAACTTCTCAGTTTATAAAGTTTCAGAAACCGATTTTAAATAAATTATAGGTCTTGTGGTCATTAGTTACCATGGGGCTGATTATCCCGGAACAAGCTTTTGAACCTTTTGTATATATTTCTTTTTCTGAAAATCGTTGAGAGAAATGAATGGGAAATGTAATTGTGAAACCACAGGGCGGGTGGTCACTGTGGAGCTCCATATGGTGTATTGAAAATACGTGATTAAAGATTGCTCAAACATGCACGAATCCCTCCAAATACAATTACGGGCGAGTAAATGGTGAAGGGAAACAACTTTAAGGCTATAAATGCTAAAAAGCATGCTTTTAAAAGGCAAATGACTGGCTTAACAATTCAAAACTAAATAATATAACTCTTGAATTATGAAAAGTTCTCAAAATGCCGCCAATAAACCAGACGCTGAATCCCACAGCACTAAATTATATTTGTGCTATAGTTATTTTTTCCTGATGAAGCCAATATTGTGCAGTTGTAAGTTTGAGTACATTTTCACACTTAATTATAATATTTGAAGACTTTGCATTGCCATAGCCAACATAAACACGTTCAATGATTATCTACCTTCTCCTATAGAGTTTTAATTCACATAGTTTTGTGTCTGCACAGGTCGACTCAGCCGCCTGAGCTCAGCCTCCTCGCTCACTCCAGCATGAAAAGGTGCTGCCTGTCAGCTGCTTAAAAGTACAGTAGGTGTGTTTCCCCCGCCAACCAAACACGTGACTCCTGGACACACACACGACACACACGACACACCTCAGTCTCACAAATCATTATCTGGCTCAAGAAAATACACAGAAAATCAGCCGGAAATGGTTGTATACTGTTCTTAACAATGCAGCAGCACAATAAGCCAAATGTTGTGATTGGCAAACAAAGCAAACATGACTCCTGCCAGTGCTGCCGTCTACATTCACCACTCTGTCCCTGATTTCTTTTAACACATTATTTGAAATGTTTAAAACATTAGTTTGACAAAATCAAAATAAGAATCAAATCTTGATTGAGCATTGTCTTCATCTGCTCTGGGAAACAGTCAGGTGCAATCAGCTCTATTACATTCTTGTTTGAGTTTCTTATTACAGACTTGTGTGAATAAATTAGAATATTGTAGAAAGAAATTATTTTAGTAGTTCAAATTTGATGAAGCCAGTACACAGTGATTAAATAGACGTTGCATTTTATAAACTCCTAATACTGTTTAATGTAAAAACAAAGCATCTTTAACAAAGCATCGTTGATATGTCCTGTGAGCAGAGCTCACTCTGCATCGGTTTGGATTGATTAAATAGTAATAGGCCTTAATAACACTGTTATAGGCCTGTTTATTATGTCATTCACTAAACTGTGTTAACCTTCCTGCAATAGTCACACACACGCACGCACGCACACACACACAGAAACATACACACATACACACACACACAACAGAAACATACACACATACACACACCCACACACACACACACACATACACACACACACGCACACACACCAACGCACGCACACATGCATACACACACATACATACACACACACACACGCACACACACACACACACACACAGACACACACTATACACACACACACACACACACACCCACACACACACACACACATACACGCACACACAGACACACACACACACACACGCACAAACATACACACGCACACACCATACACACACATACACAGACACACACTATACACACACACACACACACACACCCACACACACACACACACATACACGCACACACAGACACACACACACACACACGCACAAACATACACACGCACACACCATACACACACATACACAGACACACACTATACACACACACACACACACACACCCACACACACACACACACATACACGCACACACAGACACACACACACACACACGCACAAACATACACACGCACACACCATACACACACATACACAGACACACACTATACACACACACACACACACACACACACACCACACACACACACACACACACACACACACACACACACACACACACACACACACACACACATCTCTGTAAGGAAAAGCTATTTAGATTTCAAGAGCTTTTAGCCATGTTCTAATGCTGTAACCTCCTCACAAACAGACCTGGAGCTTATGTTTCACTCACAGGTGTTTGAGTCGCCCTTTATGATGAGTCTGTCTGCATCTCCACCAAAGCTCAAAATGCTTTGTTCCACCTCGTGATGTCATGCAGTGGTAGTTTTCAAACGATCAACTACCTTTACCTTTTGTTCAGTAGAGACGGCTAAAATTATCCAAACGATTCTAGTGAAGGTGCATGGAGTTTAAAAACACAGTGGAGCACTTCTTGTATTACCACATGACATCACAAGGTGGAACAGAGTGTTTTCTCTTTGAGAGGAGAACCCAGCCTAAATACGCAGGGTTTGTGTGTTAAATATCATCACCTTCCTAAAATAATCGCCTTAGTCACAAGTTTACTTTACCATAATTTTAATTTTGGGGGAAGTTTTTTGTGTTTCCTGAAAACCCTGAAAAAATGTGAGTATTTTAGGAAGGTGTCGATATGTATTACTGAAAGAAAACAAAACTCCAAGTATGTTTCTGATCAGAACACAGTGTAAAATGGACCCTTTAACCTTCAACACACCATTATTTAATCAAAAGTGGAGATGTTTTAATGTTATTCTTGGTTTTTTTTTTACTGTGCAGAAGTAAGCTGGTAATTCCTTTATTCTTACTGCTGCCGGGTCAGGAAGTTCAGAGTGAGCGTGCTGTTTGCCACGATGTAAACTTTGTAAAGCCATATTCAAATGAAGTGTTAGTCATTTAAATCAGTGGGTGATTGGTTTGAATGACACGATGGGTCACTTGGCTGCTGCACATGTTTACTCAGCTCTTGTGACTGTGGAAACTCTCCCTGACGCGCTCACACTCGTCATACCTGTGCACACCGGCTGACTTATAGCCCACCTGTGATCATACTTAAACGCTATTAGCATGACAGCTGAGGGTCTGGGCAGCAGTGTGCGGCGGGGCTTGGCCGTGTGGGCGGGAGCTTCACCGTGATTGGCTCAGGGACACGGTAAGCTTGAGTGGCAGCTCTTAATGGGAGCCCTGGAGAGGTAACCCAACATCTGTGTGTTCGCAGCTAATGAGCGATGGGGGGAGGAGTGAAGGATCATGGACGGTGCGCACACTCCAATATAAACTGCGCGTCAAGAACGGCCGGGGAGGCACAGGCAAATTCTCTCCCGAGGACTTGCGTCGCCCGAGGCTCTTTTGCAACCCTTTGTGACAAAAAAACAACTCATTTGACTGCTGGTCCAATGCATTTGTCTAAGCAGTTATGATCGGTGACGCTGGAGTTTTGGAGGAAACGGAGGAAAACGCACAAAAAGGAAGAGAAACACAGAAAGAAAAGAAGACAGAAAGAGAAAGACATAAAGAAAGCAATGAGAGAGAGAGAGTGAGACAGACAGACAGACAGAAAGATGGAAAAGAGAAAGACATAAAGAAAGAAATGACACACAGAGCAAGAGAAAGAAAGAAAGAAACGACAGAGAAAGACAGAAAAAAAGCAATGACAGAGAGAGAGAGGCAGATTAAAGAGGCATACACACTGAGAGAGAGTGTGTGTGGTCTACATTTCACTCCCCACTGATCCAGCCTTATTTCCAGCCTAGAGCAAATACATTTTTATTTATTTTTATCCATTTTTAATCATTTATCCATTCGCCATCACTCTGCCGCACAATGCCCAATATAACACACTTTCTTCCATAATCCCCCAACAACATTTTCATCCTTTCTGTGGTCTCCAAGCATCAGTTTCTTGCGTGGAGCCTCCGATTTCCTCAGCATCCGCTCTTCTCCTCTTGCAATATACAAACGGCCTGCGGATGGCGCCAAAGGAACAACGAGTAACCAGACCGGCTTCCATTTTAAAGCTACTTATTTAGCCCCCCATTGCAATGCATATCAACAAGTAAACGGCCAGTTCACGGTACCTGTTACATCTTATTAAGACACACGCCACCGCGACGCGTTTTTCTATCCAAAGTGCCGAGGCGCGCGTATGAAAAGCGGTATTACGCGGCGTGCGCCTTTTGGAATGGCCACACGTTTTTTTGATAATCGTTTTCAATTTGAGGTGACCCACTTTGATGCGATCGTCTTAAACTGCAGGAATCACACAATTTCGTGGTAGGTAGGCCGGGGTAATGTGCTGTTGAGTGTGAAGTTGCTGCGGTGGATGGCGGCCCCACCTCCTCCCACGCTTTGGTGAGCAGCGAGAGAGAGGAAGAGGAGAGAGGCGAGCGGAGCAACTAACCTACACATAATATCTCGCCACTTGCTCTCTGGAAATGCTTCAGATGGGCTTCTTATTTGAAGAAAGCAGCGCGTAATACATTGACGGAAACTGGAAATGACATCTGGTTTTGGTTTTGTCTCAGGCTTCCTTGCGTTGCGCGCTTTCGGCTACTTAGAGCATTTGGAGAAACTTGGACTGAAGGGATGCGCCAGCCTGTGCACGTCTTGGCTGTGGACCATTGAATGAAAGGAGTGGACATGGAACGCAGCGCTGTGCCCGCGTTTGGAGACTGCGTTTGTTAGCTTTAAGAGAAACAGAGCCACGCACGACGCGTCTCGAAGCGCGTTTGGAGACCGGATTGTTGAATTTTAACGCCAGGGAACTTACTCTGTCCGCGTTGAATGGATATTGCCAGTGAAGTTATTTGGCTAGCCGTGCTGTGACAGAGGTTTTGAGGGCTTTGGACGCGCGCCCGTGTCATCACCGGCGGATATCGGAGGCGAGAAACTGATACGCGGATTGACAAGTCCCTCTTTCAGGTAACACCGCTTCCACAGCCTGATACAAAGCATTAAAAGTTTTCTTGGAATCTCTACTCCTCCTCGGTTTGATAACTTTGATTTAAACCAAATACGCGCCCCTTTGACTCCAGCTCAAACGCTACAAGTTGCCAGTAGTGCACTTAGTAATAGCTGGAGGAGGCGAATCGCGGCAGCTGTTTGGTGTTACAGGTTGACAGGCTGCTGTGACAGAAAGCCCCACTGTGGACTGGATGTGCAACCTGCTAAAAGGGTGCGTAAATGGCGAGATGCCGTAAAAGTGAAATACCCCTCGCCTCCACTTGGTCATTAACAGCCCATATAGACTCTCGTGAGAAATACGCCATGTGCCATTAAGTGCCAAATTTATTGCCTATAACCTAATGACTTATTATGATATCATTCCGATTCTTTGAAAGGGGGAAATGTGCTCCCGTCAGTTTTCGCCACTCTCGCCTCGCCTTTCTTTATGGCAGAAGGGCGCAAACTATGGCTGTAATTGCCCATATTAGTGGAATTTAATTTCAAGGTGTTTGCTCAGGAGAAACTATTTTGTGCGCAAATGTATCACACGTTCCTCGTCACCAATGCCAATGTTAACAAGTCATCCGCAGTTGCGCTGAAAGATTGCTGCATTTAATTGGCGGAGAAATGTTTGATCTCCGCAGCCACACGGGTAAATCAGCCGTGCCCGCTCCACTGAGAGTGTCTGGGCTCTTGTTTCTTACTCCTCAGACCACCAGGCACATTTTAATAGCCTGCTCCACATAGGCATGTCTCATGATGTAGAACCATCAAAGCACCGCGTCAAAATGCTCCATAACCTAGTTTTCTCACTCTATAGCCACATCTCCATTGCCTGCACTGCCTGTGTGTGTATCTCCACTCCTGTAATTGAATTAACATGCCATGATGAGACTTGAACAGCAGTGAACTCTGCCCTCTTCCTGTTGTTTCCTGGATACTGAGGTTTTGCACAATAGCATCAGCTGTGGTGTACATTTGTTTTGTCGCTTGCCTTTTTGTAAGCATTATGGAAAATATATTTACTTTATTTCTCCTGTATTTTATAAAGTCATAGTTGTACCAGTGAAAGCTTTAGGTCGACTTTACTTTCAGTCACATCCACTAGTGCTGAAGAGAACTAAAAAGTGTGCAACCCACCTGAGTGAACGCTGGGACATAGCCCAGTTTTAACCCCTGCTATTGCTTAAAGGCATCTGCTGCAAGTTGTGACCCTCAAACGGTATTTCTGGATGTGGACTTGGCTACATAGACAAGTTATTGAAATGGCCATGCACTTAGCAAGTGTTTGCAGCCAAAGGCCACTTGCTTTCTCACCAGCCCTCCCAGGCGCTAAAAGTGTACAGCCGCGAAACATTTTGCAGTAAATTCTATTGGTAGATCATCTGAAGGGAGACCCATAGCTGCGATACAAGCCGTCATAAATCATGGCACTGGAGTGTAATGGATTTTACCTGTTATACTAGCTAAAGGCGCAGAGTCAGCCAATATATCAAATCGCATCAGTTGGGAAAATCATTAAATCATCTGTTATCTTTCCACACTCGGGTAAAGCAGCACAGCACATCCTACAGTGGGGATCCCAGCTCTGTGATTGTTATTTAAGACAAGACATTTAGCCCCATCACAGCAATACAACATCAAGGTTTTATTATCAGCCTCATACATATCATTTTGAAACAACTTTGATATTTGCCTGTCGCTACACACAACCTTTTGACATGATGGTAATTTACTATTGCAGCCTCCAGCTCATTGCAGGCTCCAGTCATTTGTGCTGGACCTGTGGAGCGCTGGATTTAAAGAGCAAATGTCACCCGGTCAGTCACTGTGTTGACTCAGTCACCAGATAGTCTGTCTCTATGGTAACAGGAGAAGCACACATGTGGCACCCTGCAATTATAGGCTCTATACCCATTTATACTGCGAGGAAGGATTAATGTAGACCATTATCTACCTGCAATCAAGTCATATTCCTCAAGTCTTAATGCTCCTGGAGTTGTTTGTAATATGCACACTGAACAGAATAAGCATTTATCCCAAAAAACCACAAAAAAAACACCATTAAACTTCTCTGAAAATTGTACGTTCTTAATATTATAAATTGCAGGCTACTCAATGTTAGTGTGTTTAAAATTCCTATACTAAAATACAGTACAGTACAATTTTGATGTCACATAAAAATTAACTTTAAACAACATACTGTAATTTAAACCACTCAGTAATAGTACTTTTTACTTTGTGTATTACACCACATCATCTTATGTTCTACTAAAGTACAGGGCCATTCAGAAATATTTAAATTCATATACTAAAATACAGTACAGTACATTTTTGATATCACATACAAATTCACTTTAAAGGACATACCGTAATTTAAACCACTCAGTAATAGTACTTTCTACTTTGTGTATTACACCATATCATCTTATGTTCTATTAAAGCACAGGGCCATTCTGAAACTCTTAAAGAAATGTAAGAAATGATTCACTGTTGATACATATTATCTCGTTTCAGTACTAGTGATTAGTATTTGAATGTGGATTCCTTTGACAACCCTACTTCCTGTGTCTTTTGACTTGCAATGTGATCCCCCCTAGTGGATAGAGGTGAAATTTTCTGTCCGTCTCTTGCATTAAATCTCTTTGTCTCGGGTGTTCCCCACTTGAAACCCAAAGCTGTTACGCCTGCTTCCAACCACCTGTGACTGAGCGGAGCAAAGGGAGGATGAAGGATAGAAAGAATCCTGCACCGAGACAACCTTTTTCCACAAAAACTTTCAAAGACCTGGCAGTGATATTAATTCAGCCAAATAGAGAAGCTTATTGATGAAACAGAATTACATTAAAACATGAAACTATCTTCATATTTAGCCTAAAAAGCTGAAGTTAACCTCATTTTATCCATTTTCTTCCACCCAAAAAATGTCAACATACCTGCAGACAGTTTGACAAGTGCCTGTGGTGTGAAAGGCTTTTGGCAAAACTCACAGTGAAGTTTGGGGGAAGGCGTCTTGAAGTCAGAAGGGATGAACGGGAGTCTATACCCCTGGGGCCGAGGGGTACAGCCTGAGCTCCTGCATTGTGTCTGACAAAAACAAACCACAGTCTATGGAGTTTGCAATATTTCAGGAAAGTTTTTTTTTTTTGGAATTTCTTGAAACTAACACGGCGCTTTGAAGTGGGTGATTGATTTTGACTAGAGGAAGTTGAACTGTTTGGAAGGGAGGTTGCGTCAGCTGGGTGGTGCTCTGAGCAGGTGAGTGTTTTGTGTGGATGATGCGCAGCTGCCGATGGGACTTTGCAACGCAGGGCAGGGGAACGGGATTTGAATCTGAGTAGTGTGACGAGTAAAAACAAAATCACATATTAATGACTGTGCTTTTTGCCTGGCCTGCCACAAAAAGACAAATTTGTTGTAGGATATATCATTAAAAAAATCTAGACTATAAATGACATAGCAGGATTATGCCCAGAAATGTATAATATACTGCAAACTGCAAATACATCATAATACTTCATTGTGCAATTCTCAAATAAATTCAAAATGCTTCTGACTTGATTTTTTTAAATAATATTTTTTTCACTAAAATTCATCAGCTGCATTCACTGTTCTCATGATTTTAAAAAGATAATTTATATTTCATACTATTTGGTTTAACTGACAATATTATTGGAAGTAATTCTTGATAAATTTCAATATATCAGTCATTGTTTTAGTATTGGAATATATTGTGATATATTTATTTATTTATTTGATAGGGACAATGCACATTAATGAACATAAGTATAAAACAAATGTAAATATGCCAGATTTTAGCTACAAAGCTCATTTCCATGCGTAGTCCCCCGGGCAGGAAAATACATAAAAATACAACATACAACACAAGCAACAAAAACAAAGTCTAGTAGTCGCATGACTGGTTGGTTTTCAGCCATAGTCATAGCCATAGCCATTGAGTTGTGTTTTAAAGATCAGTGTCGGGCTCCTGTATGTGCAGAGGAGACTGGTCCAGATGTTAGTGGACCTCAAAGAAACACTGTTCTGTCCAAAAGTGGTTCTTCTGTGGGGTTTTCGGACCACTTTATGTCTTAGGTTTGAAAAAGACAGACGTGGGGGGCGGGGCTAGTCCATGTAGCGCTTTGTAAATGAGGCAATACTTAAAATGTATAAAATGTTCAAAATTTAAAAGATTGTACTTATTTAAAATATTCCATACATGAAATGAATTAGGTTTTTGGTCAAAAATTTTAAGAGATTTTTTAAACAGTGATTCAATTATTTTCAAATTTGTAACAGTATATAATGTATATAATGGTGACATGCGTATCATGATATGTATCGTATCATCAGACTCAAGGCAAAGTTACACAATGCACCTTTAAGTAGTTCATTTGTATCATAATGAATAACACATTTATTCAAATAGCCCAAAAGTTACAAATGAAAAGTCCACATGATAAATACTGAAACTGAACGATAAGCTGTTATAGCGATTATCATGACAGACCCACTTTTTACATTAACACAGATTAAAGTTTCTCATTTGATTAAGCCCATCACTGTTGTATTTGAATATTATTATGATTGACACTTCAAAAAATAATTAGTTGCTTGTTATTTCTCCCTAAAGTCACTGTTAGTAGAGAATAGAAGCTAATTTACTGGTTTGCTGGGCTGTAATTCTCCACAGGCTACGGGAGATGCCTTGGGACACTTTGTTTGTTTCCTGTGAAAAGTTGGTCAATCTGCTTGTATTTTTATTGACCTAATTGGCTGTTGGATTGTTTTCATTTTGTCATTCCCTGGGAGGTGACTGTTGTGGTTTTGGGCTATCCAAAAGTTAAATAGATCAATCAATAAATCACACACACGTACAGGACATTTGACTCTCGCATTCACACTAGGGGCGCTGTAGAGTTGGGCTTCTGCCTTCTCAAAATGTACAATTGTGATTTTATTTAGTTAAAAATAGACAAACAAAAAACATATAAAAACTTTATTTCTTACACATACACATAATACGACTCAATCTTTGCCCTTTAACAATTTTACTCTAAAATTTCCTATTTCTCTTTCCAAAGTCTCTGTTCTAAACCACATGCTTTTTACTATGACAGGATTGGCAATAGACGTTTTGATTAAGAAGACACAAACTGCTCATTGACAAATTGAAAATGACGTCCTTTTGCATGTCTTCTGGATAAAGGTACCCGCTATTTCTATACTTTTTCATTTTCCTTCATAAATCAGTTCCGTACCAGAATTACTTACTTAAATTTAATATTCCTAAGTAATGGCTACAGTGCAGTGCCTTGAGAGACTTTGGTGCGCCTCTAAAGTGCGTTACAAGTGTAAGGCATTATTATTATTATTACTAACCATCCCTAGAAGATCACGTAGTATAAATGTGTAATGGCATTTTAGATACTGTATCAGTCCCTGCGTTTACTGACAGCAGAGCCCATACTGCAACACCACACATCTATATTTCAGCCCAAGCGTCAGGAGAAGTGACAGGAGTCTTCAGGCTGTCTCTCCTCAGAGTCAGCGCTAACTACAGAGGTCATCAGCAGGTGAAGCGGCAGGTGAAGCGGCAGGTGAAGCGGCAGGTGAAGCGGCAGGTGAGGACACAGGGCTGGAGCGAGTTCCTCCTGCAGGTCCTGGGTCTGCTGTGAGTGAGGGCCATGCTGCAGATGACTCATAAGCCACCTCCAGTCCATAATCTGCTCCGGTGCTAAGACCTGGCACCCCTGGTGGTTCATATTAGCTGGGCACAGTCCAGCTCTGTCCCTGGTGTCTGTCCCGAGACGTCTGTGTGGGTGAAGGACGGTTGCCATGACTACAGCATCCAAAAGGGTTAAAATGCCACTTAAGAAAAACTGTTGCTTAGTGAAATGATACAACGTCAAACCAAAAGGTGATATAATTATTCAAGCTAAAACAAAAACACTAAATTACAAATACTATGGGATAAATTGTATGTCACTTTTTTGAGAATTAAAATGCCTGTCAATGAGAATATCAAATATTGGAAGTACAAAAAAAGGAACGAAAAGTAGTAGTCATGTCTGACTTGCTGAAGTAAATGTAACACATGGCTAGCACCCCGTTTGGGAAGTAAAAAGTCTCTCCACATGAACTAGCAGGCAGTTTGGATGTCTTTGAGGGCCAAACGGTGGTGCAGGCTGCCCTCAGCTTTACT
This sequence comes from Scartelaos histophorus, assembly GCA_000787155.1. Classification (NCBI taxonomy): domain Eukaryota; kingdom Metazoa; phylum Chordata; class Actinopteri; order Gobiiformes; family Gobiidae; genus Scartelaos; species Scartelaos histophorus. The sequence goes on along the minus strand of KN500643.1, from coordinate 16,463 downwards.
CTGTGTTTGAACCATCTGGAGCAATACGTGATCTCAGCATGCAGCGATGGGCTGAGCGCAGCTATGATGCTTAGACATAAAGTTTTCTCTACGGATGTCTTCATTTTAGAGAGAAATACATTTCTAAGCATTAGAGGATGCCTAGGAGCAATTGCTGTTATAATGATTTTGTAAGAATGAAGTGTAAGAGCGGAACTAATAGTTGTGTGGAATTATAGCGTGGAGTCGACTGATCAAACATAGCAGAGGGAGGAGGACTAGTGCAGTACTATCTGGGGCTGCGCTCTTAATTAAACTTGTGACTATTTGCTGTTTTTAGTGTTCAATTTTATTTTATTTCTTTTGAAAGCGATTTGTGTTGCAGTGATGTTCACAAGATTCACAGAACATTCTGACCATCCAGGACTGGCATTTGAAACAAAATAAACTGCTGACCAATAATGGGAGACGTGCATGTTTGTATGTCTAAATGTTAAGATTACCTATTACCCTATTCATTTTGTACAGCATTTTAATGACATATTAATAAAAACTCAGTAGACTTTACAATTAAAGGGCCCATTTTATGCTATTTTTTATATATATTATAATGTTTCCTCACCAGAAACATACCTGAAATTGTGTTTTGTGTCATTCTTGTTTAACACACAAAAACTGCATATTTAGGATGAGTTCTTCTCTCAAACAGAAAACTCTCCTTGTGATGTCATGTGGTAATACAGGAAGTGCTCCTCTATGTTTTAAACTCCATAAACCTTCACTAGAATCAGGTAGAACAGAACACTTTGTGCTTTAGGGGTGTACATGGCCTGATAATGAAGGGTCACAACAACAGATGTGAATTACACAAAACACAACTCCAGTTTGTTTTTGAAGACATAATATCATTGTAACGTGGCTTAAAGCTCACGTGCTCCCCTACACCACCACCCCCTGTATCCTCTTACCTTTGGTCCCACACAGACATAATCTCTCCTCACAGCAGCAGCTTGCATGACGGTCACTTGGACAATATGTGATAAACGAGCCGGACCATCAAAAAACCCTCTCCTTGTTCTTCCCTTTTGGATGTTTTTTTGCTGAGTCGCGTGTTGGAGCCCCCCTGAATCCGCCCGTAGTCTTATGGGTCTACCACACCATCTGGGATAGCAGATGATAACCAAGTTTTTTAGTGCAAAAGTGCTGAGATGCTGGAAATGTCATTCCTGGTTGTGTTCAGCAATTCTAAATCATTCGTTTTGCTGTTCAGGTAGTGGACCTATAGCAGACACGCAGAAAGTCTCTCATCCCTCTTGCTTTAAAAAACTCACCACAAGTTAGTCCCATTTTAAGCTGCTCTGAGAAGGGGGAAAGACATTTGATGCTGTCCAGGGTTTTTGATAAAATATTTCTGGCATCGCTCAGCTTTGCAGGTAAGACTGGGTGTCAGTATACTCTTCAGATAAGGGATTCGCACAGACTAATAGCTAAAACTGAGGATTTGAGAAGGAGCCTGAATTTTAATGCGTAAATGTAAACAAGACAAAAGAAAAAGAGGAAAAAAAAACAAAAGAGCACAGAATTTGCTTTGGCTGCCAGGCACGGAGCCATCTGGAAGACAGGCATGAGGCCAACTGGAAGACATTAAGTCATGAGTGTCATCAACCATAACAATCATGTCACTACAATAGCATGCCCATTCATTCTCCAATCGGCTATAATGGGCAAGGGACAGTTGTGGGTAAACACTCCATTATGGCATTAAAAGGGCTGTTTTTTAAAAAAACATATGGTAGATACAGTACGTTTTCAGGAAGAGAAGCAATAAGTATTAGATTATGTCATTATTATACATGCCAAGACATGCATTATGCTAAACAATTTGCCACTATGTAATAATTATGTCATTTTTGTTCCCTTATACGTGAAATGATGTTGATATTGTGCAGAAAAAAATATGAAACGAGCATTTAATCATCCTTTAAAATGAAATGAGGATCTGATTAACTTGAGTATGTATTGGCAAGTCAGCTAAAGCAAGCAAGAAGTATTGTGAATTCTATTTACAGCATGACTATATACAGACTTTAATTTTAAAGTAATACAATGTAATCTTATTTGTCTTTTTTTAAATGGCCCATATTATGCACATTTTAATCTATATTATAATGTCATTTTCCTCATCAAAAACACACAAATCCTGCATATTTAAGATGTGTTCTTCTCTCCAACAGAGAGTGATGTGATGTGATAATACAGGAAGTGCTTCACTGTGTATTAAAATTCCATACACTTTACTAGAATTATTTGGATAATTTCAGCACAGGAATTTCCAAACTCTTCTGAAGTAAAGATAAATGGTAGTTAATGGTGTTAAGATGAAAACTACTGCTTCATGACATCACAAGGTAGTATTTTGATCTTTGGGGATGTAGATAACAACATTATAACACGGTTTAAAGCTCACAAAAATCTGATTTGCGTAAAATAGGACCTTTACAAATGTTGTAAATGAACTGTACAAATCTGAGTAGATCTTTCTATCTGCTTGTTTGCCATAACCAACCACTTTACCAGTACCACAAAATCAATAGCAGTTGTGTATGAGGAAGGTTTTTTTTTTTCTCTATCCAGGGATAATCTTTTGGCTCCTGCTGCCCTTTCCTCTGTCACACATGAACACACAAAACACACAGTCCCCATTTCCGCCACATTGACCACACACTCCCCCTGCAAATGTAAAAAGGACCACGTCGATAACTAAGCAATTAGTGCATCAATAACCAGCACTTCCATTTTTAATGTATTCACAAGAAATTGGATATTTTATTGGATTGGATTGGGGAATATTCAGGATTCATGACTCGACTTTTTCTACACACATTTGGCTTTGCAGTGCTCTGGAACATTGCTTCCTGTGATGCACAATGTACTCATTCAGGCTCAGTGATAATTTCACATATAGGCTGCCCCCATTGCACTCTAGCACATGCGGTAACTGTGTTGTCGTGTGCAGTGTTGTCACTTGGTCACCAACAATAACAACTTTTGAAGTGTGATGTATGTAAGTAAATACAGATGATACATTATAATAGTGTAACTACTTTTGCCACTGACACAAAAACCCAAGAGCAAAAATTATTCTGAACCACAAAAAATGAACAAGATTGAAAAAAAAATAAAAAAATCACGAGCTGCAGTAAATAAACAGCAGAATGAACCACTTAAGTACTTATTTTGCATCTGTATGATTACAAAGAAAAAGTGCACGTTGTCGAACTTCAAAAAATATAGTTCCACCTTTCATATATTTAGAGAATACAGAATATGTCAGAATTATATTCTGATACATGATCCAGTCAGAGTAGTGTATTCTGAAGACTTGGAATGTTTGCATTGAAATAATAGTGGAACGACACAACGTAACAGCTAAACATTTTTAGTGCATCATTAATTGGAGATGGAAAAATCACACATGGCCTCACCACAAGAGCAAAGTTGTCTATTTTTATCACTGATTATCACTGATTATATACAGTTTGAAGCGTAAATTACACAATCAAATACTGTAATGTATTCCTTTTGATTTTAGAAACGTAATTATTATAAATACCTCCAAATGAAAAGTAATGTACTGCAATACAATTACTGTACATGTATTCAGTTACTTCCAAACACTGTGAATGATATATTTATTGTGACAGACCTAGTTGTCACAATATTAAAATATAAAACACGATTTTGATACTAAATGGTTGGTAATACAGATTTTTATATTGCAAAGATAATAAACATATTATTGAATGAGAATTTAGTTTTTATACTAAATTTATCATTGTTTAGTACCTGAGTTTTTGATAGTTTTGACAACTCCAGTAATCATAAGTGAGTTTAATGGTCTTTAAAAGCCCTCATTAGCATTTGCTTTCTTTGGAACCTGAATGCATGGTGTATTTAAGAGCACGGTGCTAAGGAGAAAAAGAGATGTGCCTGGAAGATGCCTGAAGTATGTTCAGTTTCATAGTTAAAATACCCATGTGATCACAGTTGTTGTGGTGGTTTACCATTAAGAGCTACATAGAGCTTGCAAATATGAGCATAAGGGTGGAGAGCACATTGAGATTTAGACAGATTTGCTAACAGTTTTAAGTGTAAAGTATTTTAAAGCAGGAACCTCTATAGCAAATAACTTCTCTCTTTTTTTATTGAGATGTGATGGTTATAGTATTTTTTTTAATACATATAATTTTGCCAGGCTTCACTTTATCTAATAATCCTCACAGGGCAGCTGCTGTGTGTAAGTTAAAATGCACTGTGTAACTTTTCTGATACGGGGAGATTAAGACTTTGCATGAAATGTTCCACAATACAACATTAAAAGCGTACATCTACATGCATTTTATTGCTCTACATCGTTGAAAAATAAGAATCAGAATTATTTATTAATGAGCACATTACAACTAAAAATATCTACACAGATGGTGAACCTCCCAGCAAAAATGTTTCCTGGTGTTTCATTAAAATATAAAACAATATTCAGTTAATTCACATTTTACACCTTTATGTATGTAGGTAATAGAGGGGAACAACACAGCACTCACTTACTCAAAAGTATGCTATAGTATGACATATAACATTACAATGGATGCTTGAAAATACAAATACAAGCAGTGCAGCAAGTGGTTGAGCTGAAAATCAATAGAGAATTGATTGTAACATGCTCCTGTCTGTAGTGAAACATAAGACGAGAACAGTTGCGGACTTCACACTGCCCACGCAAATGAATGTTAAGATTTCTGCACCTTTTTATATCAAGTACAATACAACAGAAAAAGCTGTCTATTGAATCACTGGTCACATATTTAAAACGAGTATAAAATGTAGCCGCCACATGTACCCAGAGAATTGAACCTTGATATTTAACCTCACTGTCTGTTCCCATTTTAATTACCAATAAAACTCAGCACTTTCTCTCACTCACACGGAGCACTCTCACACTGAGGAAATAATTATGGTTTAAATTGTTCCAGCATGAAAAAAAGGCACATTTCTTTAGCTGTAGGGAATCCTGATCAAAGAAGTCCCTCAAATAATGGCTTATAATTACAGAGTTGAAAGGTTCAAAATCAAACACAAAGATTAGAGTGTTTAAGTTAGCCAGTAGCAGGGGGTGCAGGGCGCTCTGTGTAGTGCATTGTTGCAGACTGATAATGGCTGAGTTGCACTATTTGCATGATGAGGAATGGCCTCATTGGCTTTATGGCCCTTAGTGCTGGAGCTTGTATTGTTCTGCCACCTCTGTAACGATAAAGCAGCTTTGGATGGCTCATTTCTGTCTTTATTTATACAGATTTGGTGAGGATATTCTGTAAACTATACATTATTTTAGGCTACATTAGTTTCCGCTAAATGTGCAGTGTAATATTCAAATAATGAGTCTCCCAGGCTATATGGGATCTCCAAGATTTTATATTACATTTTTATTTGATTAGGCAGCTGCAACAATTCACATCGGCCCTCAAGTTTGTTTTGTGCAAGCACACACGATATTACTTCTTTTTCCAACAGAAATTTGTAAAGGCTGAGACATCCATTGAAGTTACTGAAGCTTAGGGATAAAAAGGAAACCATGCTGTGTTATTGCAGTGATTGTATTTTTTT
>KN500642.1:3626-14029 GCA_000787155.1 Scartelaos histophorus | reverse complement strand
TGCCATGGATTCTACCTGGACGACAAAATATCTGTACTGATTTATTTTGCTAAAATACATGGGAAAAGGCACTTATTATGTTTTTTTCTGATCTATGTTTGAATGTTTCCTCATCAAAAACATACCTGGACATGTTTAAACACACAAATCCTACAAATTTAAGGTTCTTTTAGGGTTTAGAGTGCTTCTCGCAAGGAGAAAATATTCTTTGTAATAGGAACAAGGCTGTGGGAAGTCTTTTTTTAACAGGGGGTGCTGTGAAAAAGTGTTTTGTTTTGTTTTTTAGACCCTCTTAGCCTATAAACCTATTTAAATGCATTTTAAATATAAATAAATTGACTAGAATTCAACATTTTATTGATATATATACTGTAATATAGTCTGTAACAATTTAAGAAAAAAAAATGTTTGGGGTTAGGATTTTCTTCACTTCTTCCCTTGAATCATTTGGATAATTTCAGTGCTCTTATTTACGTTCTCGACCAAACTCGAGGTAAAACATTGCAGTTAACTTGAAAACTACCACTTCATGACATCACAAGGTGGAACAGAGCGTACTGTAGATAGCCTAACATGTGTGAATGAAACAAAACACAACTCCAGGTCTGTTTTTGGGGAGATTATAACACAATTTAAAGCTCCCAAGAGTCCATTTTTGTGTGATATTGGACTTTTAACTTGTGAGATTGTAAAGTGTTGCTTGTAACTTCTAAAACAATCCAAAGTGATTCAGCTGAGAGACATTTGCAAACACTGGCCTCATCTCTCCCAGACCGTAGTGTACAAAGTCGTGGATGAGAGCACATGCAGCTATAGTTTGACATCTGTAGAAGAAACTTGAGATGCTACAGTCAAAACAAGAGTTAATTTAAAATGACAAGTCGCGGAGAGGAACCAAGTGTGGCAAACTTTCTGATAAAACGAGTACAGGGCGAAGTAGAAGATGCAATACGACAAAAGTGAACCGAAATAACGTAAAAACGGAGTAGAGTCGCCAAAATTGTGCTCAAATTACTTCACACATTACTTCAAAATAATATTACCAAAAGGTTCATTGTGTAACTTTTCTTGTTTTCAAATTCTTTTCTCAATTCAAAAGTCATTGCTTTGTCTGGAATGTTTCGTGTTATGGCATTAAACCTTTCTATCTCCATGGAGACCAAACTACAGCAAGTTACAGGTCCTTGCTCACAGTCAAAATGCCTGTTTTTCTAGATGTTTTTGACCTATAAAACCACATCTCCATGGAAACAAGCAGGTGAGGGGCCCCCAACCAAAAAGTTACGTAGTATAGTTTTAAGTAGAAGTACAAATGAGAAGTACAAAGTCGAGGTCAAGTGAGAGTAACAAAGTATTTTGAAAAACTGCTACTCAAATAAGACTAACTGGATGTAATATGGGTCAAATATTTCACCAAACTGCCACTGAACACTGGAGGCTTTTATCTGTCGCCGTAAATGCCAGTTACACCCGCAAGCGACAATGAAGGGCCTTAAACCCCACTAAACCTGTTGCTTTGCCATGTGCAATAGGAAGATTTGGTCACACAAATTGATTATGATGGAATTTCTAGACTTACATTATAGCCAGTTAAAAATAACTGAATGAATGAACAAAGTTTAAGAATACTTCAAATTCGAACAACCTGAAGTAGGTGTAAAAGTATGCACAAAGTATTAAAAGGATTTTGACAATGTATGGCCATTTTTCTATTATACAAACACATAAAAGATGATGTACTTTCTGGATTCTCATTTGTTCAAACAGGAATTAGCTGAAACACAATAGTTGAATTTCTGCGTGTGCAGTTTGAACTGAACAAAAATGAGACTGAGTATAGTGCAAGGCCGAGCTATTGTTCCATGTAGATAAACATACTCAGGGGGATAGTGGAGGAGAAGAAGCAGCATCGTCCTTTTCCACTGAATAGAAACAGAAACAGAGCAGAGCTAATGTCGAACAAAAGACTCCATCGACCCAATCAGATGCAAATCTGCCAAAGGAAAACCAAATATACTGTGTTTTTCTTCCAAATATTGATGAATACAAAATCTGATTTATGGTTAAAGGTCACAAAAATATAATGCAAAACATTTTTTCCTAATGCCTAAAATAATGATTATTAAGTATTATTATTGCATTTTATTTAGTTTAGTAAACACACTCCCACTCTCAGTTTGAACCATTTTAAACAAATCTGAGCCTTGGTAATTTTTCTCTGTGAATACTTTAATAAAATAAGTAAGAAGTAAATAGTATTTGAGATGCTCCGAGCTTTTTACATCATATGTAGCAGCAAATGTGGCAGAAGAACTTCCAGAGGAAATCCTTTAAGGAAGCGCTCCCCAACCTTTTTTGCCCCACGGACCGGTTTAATGTCAGACAATATTTTCTCGGACCGGCGTTTAAGGTGTGGCGGATAAATACAACAAAATAATATGATATGACCTGCATTCCAAGTGGCGAAGCAGTTTTGAGGGCTTCATTGCCTCATTCGAGAGTCGGTCGCCGCATATTATGCAGAGCGGGCTCGGTGCAGTGGGAATTTTTTAAGTAGGACTCCTGATATTGTCTATTAAATGTAGCTTTCTTTTTCTTGGAAGTCGTAGGCTCCTCTTCTGTCTCCTGGCTGGGCCTTTTCCCCTTTACAAAGAAACTTTCCAAAGACGTTTGTTTTTTACTCATTTTGCTGCTCCTGAGTTTCATTTTAGCGGTAACCAAGAAGAGCCTGGACCTGCGTCAAGAGTGATATAGACGGATGTAACAGAGAATCGGGTAATTTTTCAAAATAAAATATCTTTCGGATTCTGAAATGAATAAAGTTATTTATTCTTTCTGTGCGGCCCGGTACCAAATGACCCACGGCACAGATCTGCTGACCCTCCCTGACCAGTCCTCCTGTAAAACACACCTGCCACCTTGGACTGAGACACAAAGGCCACTGAGAAGCACAGTGAAAGTGTTGCAGAAGCAAAACTTGAAATTCCCTCTGGATTAATAAAGCTTTTCTCTCCCTCTTTCTCTTTTTCTCTCTCTATAAAAAGAGCCAGTCTTGTGAATAAACAAATCCAGAAGATTTGGATCTCATTAAAGAGCAGTCTCATCACTTTACTGCACTCATCATTTTACTACGATAAGTTCAGTTTGGTAAGGCGTACATTGATGAAACTGGGGCTGGGTTGCTCGAGTTTAATCTATAACGTATCAATTGTTTCCACTTCACAGTCGGGTTTAAATACGATGCTTATTGCAGTGTATGTTTGAGGCAACAGAAGATCTCTTGGGTTTGCAGAGCTCATGGAAATATGAACAACCAATTACTTGTGAAATGAAATAACAGCTATTGAGCCTGAGCCAAACTGCAGCGTAGTAGAAGTAAATGATGTTTTATTGTGTAGTCCCTCAGTCCCAGTCTGTATAAACACATATTGATCCAACATGTTTTATTCAGGGAACTCCTATGGGCTGCAAGGATGGGTTAATAAAAATGAAATATGTGTTCTTCTTACTGGTGTAGGAGAAAAGTTTGCACTAAAGAACCTGAAAGTTGAAACTCCCAACTTAATCTAAAGTAGCAGTGATTGTGTATTTGTTTCATTTATTTATTAAGTTGTACAAGAGGAAATACAAATGTTAGGGTGAAGATTGTAGTACAAAAAGTATCTAAATATGCAAGGCGAGTTCATTTATATTGCAGTTTGTACACAAAATAATTCAAAGTGCTTTAATGAATAAGAAATACATTAAAATCATAACACAAACAAATTAAAACATAAATTATCATAATAAAGTGCAGAATAAAAAACTTTCAGTCGTGTGCAGCTAAACAGAACTGTTTTGAGCCTTGATTTAAACATAGTCAAAGCAGAGGCCTGTCTCACATGTTCGAAGACAAAGTATTAACATGTTTATTAAGTTTCAGTTTTATTTTTGACGCTCTGAAGCTTCATTCACTCCGGCGCATCGGGACGTCCAGTTTATATGCAAAAGGCAACCTGGATTTTTGCATTTTTGCGGCATCTTCAGGCATCAACGAAGAGATTCTGATGAAGTCCAGTGATGTCTCTACTGATCTGGAAGAAGAGAAGAAAGAGAAAGACCCTGAAGCCAGAACAGCATAACAAGAAATCTGTGGCGTGTCATTAAATATATGTACACTGTAACTGTTGAGCCAATCAGCTCCACTCTGATGGTTTTATGTAATAAATACAACCAGGAAAACAAAGCACCTGCATCTTGGAAAGTATTTTTCTCCTTTTCGTCCAAGATGTCCAAGCTCTGCGCCGGGGTTCATCTGAACTCAAATGCAAAAGGCAAAACAGTAAAGTGCAGTAAAGCGTGGTTAGGAGCAGTAAAGCGAGGTAAAGTGCAGTAAAAGTAGTGAAACAGGAAGCGAGAGGCAGCAGAGCGTCACAAAACTCCAATTTCCTGGTTCAGAACGAGACCGAACGTTTCTACCTCGGACACTCTTGATTTTTGTATTCACGGCTCTCAAATCCCCTTTCTTCAATACGGAGTCCAGGTTCTACAGCAGGACCAAGAAAACTGGACTAAAACTGGGCCCAACTAAGTCCAAATTTAAGGAACTATAAACTGTATTAGTATTAGTTGCCTGCCTCTTACCACTCTGAAGATGCATTGTGTAACTTTTCCAGTGAAGGGTCCATCAGACACTTTTCTCGATGAATTTACGTTATCGCTTTGTCTGGCACCACAGTCTGCATACACCTTGAGTCTTTACTCCCTGTGTTAAGTCACTCCCCCTTCAGAGCGACATTGCAACACAATCGCTCCACATCGGGTGACGTAGGCTTGTGGACCGAAGGGTTTGGTTAGGGCCCAGGAAAGATCGTTAAAATATTCAAACATGTATGAATGACATCTAAAACCTCTTAAGGCATTTTTTGATTAGCTTTTTTTTGTCTTCTTTTTAGCCGTAACCCTGTCGAATACATTTTATCACTCTGAACCTGACACTCTAGCACCAATACATAGGCTCTCTGGGTTCAAAGTTCAACTATGAAAGCTCTTCCAATGAAACCTTTTAGCATCGATTCCCATTAGCCACAGGACTCGTCTGCTCCTCTATTGTGTCGTAAAAGGTCAAGGTTTGGAGTGGTCACATCTCCACGGCTTCACCAACACCGGAGCTCCGTCAGTTCGGCTCAGCACCGGTCGATACGAGAGCTCCAGGTCTGTGTCTCCCACGAGTCGAGCTTTGACAGCTGAGCAAACCCTCTCAATCCCAAATCCATTCATATGAAAACTTCAATATTTGGACTGTCAATATGTGGCGTAATGCGGCGCACGGTGTTTGAGTCTCCACACTTGAACGACGATGGTTTGAAAACACTATTGGACTGGCGAAGGCATTTAGCTCAGGGGGGTTTCTAGATAAATGGTCCTATATGACGCAAAATTTACTTCAGATTTAATCCATGCTGGTCTCCAAAGCTCAAAACGCTCTGTTCCGCCTTGTGATGTCATGTCCTGGTGGTTCTCAAGTGAACTGCTAACTTTAGCTTTTAGGTTTAGTAAAAATTGTCAATTCCAGGGCTGAAATGATCCAAATGATTCTAGTGAAGGTGTATGGAGTTTAAAAACACAGTAGAGCACTTCCTGATGACCATAACCACTTGACATTGGAGCAACACATGGATAAGAACAGATGTAGGCTACGCACTATTTATTTATTTATTTTATAGTAATTTAAGTAAAATTAGGTTTTACTTTAATTACAAAATATTGTAATTATTTTGTAAAAGCTGCTCTTCAGGTAAAATCTTCATCATTTGTTTTTCTTTAATTTTTGGGTTTTGTTTTTCATGGACCAGGAAGTAAGGCCCTGTTTACACAAAGCCAGGTACTTTTAAAACGGAGACATTTCCCTTCGTTTGTACCCATCATTTACATGCAAACGGAGAATTCGCCTCTGAAAACGAATCTTTCTAAAAACTAAAGTGGAGATTTTGGAAAACAACGGTTTTGGATTTGTATGTAAAGTGAGATAAACAGAGTTTTAGTTCAGCTGACGCGCCCAAAATACAATCAGTGTTTAACCTTTTGCTCTGATGATCATGTGATTCTGCAGCATCAGAAACACTTTTCATGAGTTTGCATTTGTACAGCTGATGTTTTATATTGTATAACCAGAGACGAATGAAGCTCAGAGCTCAGCAATTTTGCCACTTCTCTCTCCTAGAAAACCCAGTCGCCGTCACCACAAACGTCCCTGGTTTTGGGTTCGACCTGGGCGGTCCGGTGGGATCATTTTGAAAATGAAGTGGTTTTCCCAGAGGAGTGGTGTGAAAATCTGCCGTCCATAGGCTCGGTGTAGTTATGATGGTGCTCGATGGCGTATTTATGCGGTTTAATGAAAACAAACACTTTTTTGAAAATGATGCTGTGTGTACAATATTATTTTGGAAAACGGAGGGAGGGAAATATTTGTTTCTCAGAATACCAGGCTATGTGTAAACGGGGTCTAAGACTGGTGCGCTGTTAGCATGCTAGTTTCTGTTAGGATTAATGCGATGGCAAAACTCCACTTTGGGCTCTGAAAGTTGAGAAAACCGCTTTTAAACTCACAACTAGAAATACGCAGAGTTTTTGCTAATACCAGTATTGATCGGGTATTATTGGGACATCCTTTTTATTCATTGTGATAAAAAATGGGACCCTCAAAGGCTTCGAACCCCCAGTCACCTCCAGAATCACCACCAAGATCGCACCGTTACGTCTGATGGTTTCATCTCTCTCACCACTGGCTGCGTTTAAAGACCAGCCTCTGATTGTTTAGTTTGTTTATCCAAAGCGACAATAAGAGCAGGGAGGGTCAGACCTGTCACTCACCTCCATTCTCTCCCCGTCCCTTTGTCCATTCACATCTCCACTCTCCCCATTCCTTTGTCCATTTTCACATCTCCAGGACTTTTTTGTTGGAAATGTCACAGCCGTCATAAACACAGACAAACAAAGAGCAGAGATGTGAATGAGGCTCTGTTGATAATGTGTTTATGGTAACAGCAATATGGAAAAAAGTAAGTTAAAAAAGTACAAAGTGTATTTTTGTATTATTGTCCAACAGACCGAGTCAAAAGTTTGGCCACAACTTTTCATGTTTTCATGTTTACTACCAGTGTTGGGAGTAACGCGCTATAAAAGTAACTTATTACTGTAATGCATTGCTTTTTGCTGTAATGCAGAAGCGTAAGGCATTACAGAGAAAAAATGTGTAATATTTTACTCGGCACAAATGTCAGTAACACGTGTTACAATGCATTTTTAACCTGGACTGAAGTGTTTTTTGTTTTGTTTTTTCCGCTAAATTCGCTAAAATCACCTCGAGATCAGCCGCGGTGAAAAGTCCGATCAGAACCAGGGGGACTCGACGCAGAACATTGCGGCGCTGGACACCTTTCGAAAGCTCTTTACAGGCAGCAGCACAGTGTAGTAGTTATTTTGGTGAGAGAAACTTAAAAATAATGCAATAGTAGTGTAATGCCTTACATTTTAAATACAGTAACACTGTAATGTAACAAATTAGTTTTAAAGTAACTTGCCCAACACTGTTTACTATTTTCTACATTTTGGATGCTTATGGAGGGCGTTATATATATGGTGCAAGATATGTGGAAATATGTCATTAATAACTCAATAAAAAAAATATAATATTCATATTTCTCAAAGTAGGAAGAAAATAACAAAGGATTATTCAAACACCAGATATGTTTCCTGTGAGGTTTCAACATTATAACATGGCTTAAAGTTCACATGAGTCAATTTTGCATAATATAAGCCCTTTAAAAATCTAAAAAAACAAAACAAAAATAAGTAAGGGAATTCATTTGTTTTGAGGTTAAATTGTGGCTCTGTTGTGTTGGTTAGTGATAAAATATTTAAAGTATTTCTTCTGGAAGGTCTTCTGCCATATTTGCAACCAAATTTGGTGCAAAAAAAAGACCATATTAATCTATTAATGTATATAATATATTATGTAAAAGCGATAATAAAATTGAACAGTATAACAGCATTTACACAACCGCTTCTATCTATGGAATTACAATAATGCCATAAATATCTTGTACTTATCTCATTTAAATAAAGTTTTGCAGCTCTACAAATCTCCCAAAAATGTGCTTGTCATAATTAATTTAGTTCCTGTATCAGTATTTTGTATGCGTTGTGTAGTTTTGCATCTACATTATTATTTTGTGCATGCTCAAATCATTGTTGTATCTGCACACTTGATTTCAATGTGTGTAAACTGTTTTTGGAGCTGTGTGCAGGAGAGTGACGGTGCTTTATTTCACACGTGAGAATGTTTTTTTTACCAGTACGGGATGTTTATGGCGTTATTTTAATACTATATCTATCTTTTGTCCTGTCGCGCCGTCTCGTCTCGACTTTCCAAGAGTCTGAAACCTGTCAAGAGTCGTCTGAGTGTTAATTTTCCACGGCTGGAACCGCAGTAACCTCAACGCGGTGATGAAATACACTAATTATACCTTTGTAATGAGGATGTGTGAATGCGGCGCTTTGTCAGTCAGGATTGGACTTATCTGCAGCGCTCACACGGCCCAGTGCTCTGCCGCTGCTGTCACTCACTCTGGAGAGTAGGTGTTATATTTGCACAGGTGGATCTCTCTTAAATACATTTGCATTTTAGACTCTTGGCTGGAGTCGGGTCCCTGGAATAACACTTCAGCGCCTGTCCGTCACAAAACACTCTCTCCTCTGCACTGTCCAAAACCACAGTGACTGTTACATTTTCTGAAATCCAATTTGTCAGAGAACCAAGACTATTACCGCTGAGTGATGTGAAATAAAATGTGTCAAAACATCCTTAGAGCATATTGCTATATTACTTACAGTGAAAGTGTCAATCATCGTGCACGGATTCTCACCTCTGTCCACACCTACAAACGCACAACAGCACCACATCAGAGAGACTTAGAAATGGATTTTACTTGGGGAGGATAGTGTCTGTATGACGCACGTGTTTTCTGTACAGTGTGTTATAAGGCTGTGCGCTCTCAGACTGAAAACACTCCACCCTCTGATGTCATTAAGTGGTAATACAGGAAACACTCGACTCACTACACCTACACCGGAATCATCTGGATCATTTCAGCCCTGGAATTGCCAAACCTGGAAGCTAAATTTATTGTTTTAGTTTTCACTCCTCGATGCACCAAAAGTTAAAGACTTTCTATTTATATCTCAAATGAACAAAAAAAATCAAATTCAAACATTTCACATTCTCATGATGATTCTGTACTGGAGTAAATCAGTTCAATTGAAATAAAAATGAAGGTTAAAACCATATGAATGGACATAGCTAACGCGTTAGCCGCCGCGTGCCAAACAGGAAGTGCTCCAGGAGGCTCTTCCGGCTCCTTCTGACTCTGGCTCCCATTGACTTACATTAGGATCTTGTCGCTCGTCTCTCTGTACCTGCTGCAGTGATCCTCTTCATCTTGGTGTTAAAATGTTCTTATTAACCCGCTCTACATGATCCAGATTTTTTTTTCGCTATTTTGTTAGTCAAAAAAGTCCTATTCATAACATAGATCCTGGCTCCAGATTCTCTCCTGTAGCCGTTAGCATCAGAGCCTCATCTGAGCGGTGCTAAACGCTATGGGTGACGTCACACTCGCTTAGTCCACTTTTTTATACAGTCTGTGGTTAAAACTGCCACTTGATGACATCACGGCATTCTGATCTTAAACGTAACGTAAACAGCCCAATAGTACAAGGTTATTTAACAAAACACAACTCCAGGTATATTTTTGAGGAGGTAAAAACATTCCAACCAGACTCAAAGCTCACAAGAGCCATTTTGCATAATAGACTCTTTAATGAACACACGAGGTCGATGCTGTAAACATCCTGGATTGTTCCCATGGGTGAATTTACATCAGTTGTTCTACTTCTTGTACTCACAAACATTCTCTCATACACCGGCTTTTTTCAGCACTAGCGGCAAGGTGGGTGAAGTGTCTTGCCCAAGGACACAATAGCAGCATATACTGCAGCCTCTGCTGCCCCGCTGACAACTTAATTAAGCTTTAAGCAGTAATTTGGAAGGTACACTGAAGTGCACTGACCCCATTAAAACTGGTGTTTGGTCTCACACAATTACCTGAACCATGAGGTCACCGTGAATCACAATGTCTAGACTTCAATTTTGGCCATTTGGGTTTTTAATATTTGACTTCCGTCCGTGAAATAAATGCTTAATAGTCACATTATATAGTACTTTTTCACCTTCCACTGTATTATTCTTTTCTTTGAAAAGTCTTAATAAGCAAATTAAAGAATGAGAATTAAAATTAGAATGTACTTTCATCAATAGTGGCTCAGTGGTTAACCCCAATCTGAAGGTCACAGGTTCAATTCCT
>JACN01001081.1:0-18142 GCA_000787155.1 Scartelaos histophorus | reverse complement strand
TTAGCTGTTAATTTCAAATATATGTGATATATTCTGAGCTGCCATGTGACTCCTTATGGAAGATAATTTAATTCATCAGATTTTGAATATTAAATGTGTCAGAATTTTTGTAACTATGAAAAAAACATGTCTAAATTATTTGTATTCTGAATTTTAGTTGCTGAAATTTTAAGTGCACATTTTCAAACAATTTCCAATTCAAAATAAAAATTTCACCTTCAGCACAAATATTTTAATCAGTTAACTTCGACAGTCAAAATTCAGAGTGTAAAATTAGCAGTAACCGATCGATTGCTTGATCGATCCAAAGTGATCCGATCTAATTGAGTAACAAACAGGAAATTGTGCAAAAGTGCAGTGAAGCGATCTGATTGGTCAGAATTAGCCTCATCAAAACCTCAAACCCCGCCCCCAGATGAGAACAGATTGCTTCTACTTTGACATCTTGAATTTTCACTGGGAAATCTTTCACACAGAATTTTACACTCTGAATTTAGCAGCTGAATTTGAGGGCTTGAAAATATGCACTGAATATTTAAAAGGTGACATTTTTATTTTGAATTTGAAGCATACTGAAAAAGTACACTTAGAATTACAGCCACAAAAATTCTGAATAAAACTGATTCAAACATCTTTTCAGATTCCAAAAATTCAAAGTGAGAAATTCAGTGGTATTTAAAATGTAAAATCTGATGGAACAAATTATCCATATTCCACACAACCTCCTGCTTCATATCTTAATCATATTTCCTTCCCAAATGCAAAGTTTTGAATAACATCAACTCCTGAATACGTAAAAGTGCAATGGTACAATATATTTTTTCACTGAACTTGAAAATCTCCTTTTTTTTTACTTGTCTGTTATTTTCATGGGGCTTTGGCTATGGGAACAAAGGTTTCAGAAAATACAGTGATCAAAATCAGACTCAGGAGAAGAGAGAAGATAAAAGATGGGTTAGACGACAGCAAAACAAGAAGCAACAATACTCCCCAAAACTACATCAGTTTGAAGGAGTCCATTTTTCCCTCCAGCAGGTACAGAGGAACAGAGAATAGAATGAAATATTGGTTTGGCTACAACAATAGTGTGCTGAACAAAGATATCTGGATGGGTCCTCGCTCCTGTCTGAGCTTTCATCACAGCCGGAGGGATTTACGCGGCTCTCGAACACAAACATACCGACGATATTCGCCATGGCAACCGCCCGTGGACACTTCGCTAATTTTAGGGCTCATATGGGACATTTGAGTAATTACATAAAAGTCCGAAAGTCCAATTCCAAACTGCGAATGTGGTGTTTTACAAAGTGGAGTTTATGAGATACTAAAGTGGACTAGACGAGAGTGTAAATGACTTCAGTCTAATAATTTTGTTGAGTCGTTTGGAACGGGTCGTGTTCGCAATTTGATGATGTCGTAAGTTCAGATGAAGGACGGGGGTCTATATAACTCAATGGGAGATTCAGTGTTTTTTGAAAGAAATAACCAAGCTTATGATCCACACATGTTGATGCTTTTATGCAAAGTTTTTTTTTAATCTTTGAATCCTTTTGAACAGGTCATGCACGCTTTTATTTCATCACGTCTGGACTACTGCAAAGCAATTTACACGGGCATCTCTCAAAACACACTTTCCCGTCTGAAGTTAGTCCAGAACTCCAAAGCACGACTTTTAACGGGAGCCAAAAAACGAGACCATATCACGTCAATCCTTGCGTCATTGCACTGGCTTCCTGTTCGATTTAGAATTAATTTTAAGTTTTATTGTTTGTTTTAGAAGCTTTGAATGGACTGGCCCCACAATACATCCAGATTAACTCCCTCGTGACCCGGCTCCAACTCATGGTGCCTAAGACAAGCCTTAAAACTAGAGGGACAGGGCCACAGTGAAGAGTTTTAAGTCTCATCGTAAGACCCACTTTTACTCTCTGACTTTTAACACCACGTGAGTTGTGTAATCCTTGTTTTTATGTATAATTTATTGTCTTTTATTGTATTAATTTGTCTGTACAGCACTTTGGAAACTCATCATGTTTCTAAAATGGCATCGTCTCCACAAACTTGCCATATTAATACGATGGTTTAAAGTTCTTTTAAGTGTACGTGCAATTTTCTATTTGCAGGTAATTTTGCTAAACAAAAGACTATCAAACTTGTATTTAAAAGTTATAGTAATACAATAGAATACATACTGTACTATACATTGTTCATTCACTATAAAACTGATGATGGTAGTCACAGTTGCCCTGGGGCAGACTAACAGACGTGAGGTCGTCTATCTGCGCCATGGGCCTCTCAGACCTTCATCTACTCTCATGCACCACATTCAAAGATAAGGTGGGTGAAGTGTCTTGCCTAAGTAGTTTGTCGATCAGTCTCGATGCGATATATGGACTGAAGTTTATAAAAGTGCATCCATTTGTATTTGTCACAGCAGGCATTTGGTTTGGTAAATGTGCCGAGGCTGGTAAATAGGCCAACACCACAAAACCATTGGGGCGTGGTCTTGGTCTTGACCTTTAAAAGTCTTGGTCTTGTCTTGGTCTTGATCCTCAGAGTTCTTGGTCTTAGAATCAAGCAGTTTTCTGTAATGTGCCAGTGGAAGTTGGCCAGAAGACGGGATTCTCAAACTGTGGGTAAAGGTCCAAAAAGGGAAGTTCAGTTTTATTGGCTTATACTGTATTAAGCCAAATTAACATTCATCAGATCAAATGAAGATAGAGTTACAAAAATATGTATATATATGTGCCAGAATAACTGTAAAATACAAATAAATATAGGGATATTTGGGGCGTGGTCTTGGTCTTGACCTTTAAAAGTCTTGGTCTTGTCTTGGTCTTGATCCTCAGAGTTCTTGGTCTTAGAATCCGGTGGTCTTGGACTGGTCTTGGTCTCATCTAGTGTGGTCTTGACCACAACACTACGGGTCAGGTCCCCAATTGTCTTATCTCTATGGAGAAGAGGTTTTTAACTGCTCAAATACACTGAACAAAAATAGAAACGCCCCATGTCTTCTGTCTCTTCTGAGCTTTTATTCCCATTACGGTTAATCAGCACCTGAACATTCATTTCGTTATTGATCATCCTTCAGATAACAGTCCATTACATCTTGGTGGTGCATCTGAAATTGAGGCATTCAGTGGAACATGGTGGGGTCAGGGTCGAGAAATTAACTTTTCAATATCTTGTGCGTTGACCATTTGCCTCTCTCAAAGTCTCACATCGTCTTCACGTGGAGGTGATGAGGTCGTCTATGGGCCTGTGGGATGTTCTTCCTGGAGGCCACACGGAGCCGTCGCACTTTCCCCGGAACCGGAACAAGATCACGGACACGTCGATCCAGAACATCCCAAAGACGCTCTATGGGCGACATGTCCGGTGAATATGGAGGCCAGTCCAACACAGTGAACGTTCAGCTGTGCAGTGACCGCTCGGGTGGACGTCCTGCATCCAGCATCATGCCAATGGCACGTTCTCCATGACTCCTGACATCTGAGGCTTGAGACTTCTGACTAAATTGGACATTTTGGGGTGGCCTTTTATTGTCCCCACAATAAGCAGAGTCTGAGTATTAATCATTTTGTTTGAGCTGCTTTTGTTTCTCCCACACCCATGGACTGAGTGGATTCGCTGCATCACTGAGAAAATGCTCAATGACAGAGATGGACTCGAATGTGGCACAAATCAAGAAAAATATTCATTGTGTACAAGTACAAGACAGTATATACTCACTCAGGGCGGCTCCATTCATGTGGCTTCAGTATTTGACGTTGGCGTTTATATTTTTGTTCAGTGTATAAGCATTCTTACTCTGAGCAGGGTTGCCAGTTGATTGATCTGACCTTGTGGTGTCTCCATGGAGTTTTATGTCATATTGTGGAACATTAAAGGCAAAGCAATAACATCCCATGGATACAAGAAAATAACAAGCCCGCCATCTGAAAAGGTACACTGTGCACCTTTAAATACTCACATTTTCAGTGGTGTTTTGGGGTAAAGTGTCCAGAACTTCAACACAAACTTACTTCTACAAACGACTTTATCAGTGAACCTTAACACAATAGACGCCCCGTACCGTCATGCTAACACCCGCTCGCTCTGGCATAATAGAACACGGATATCACATGTTTTTCCAATATTACTTTTGATTTATTGCTCCGCCGCCACAATCTCTTCCAGTTCTATGCTAGCTGCCGTCTCGTGTGCGTGCCCCCCTACGTTCCAAGCAATCAGTCTCGAACAGTGAAAATAATTGTAGATTTTGACTCTATTATTGCAGGAAATAGGAGTAATCTTTCATAGTCACACCGGTATTCTTGGTTCATACGTCACGCTATTGAAAAGACTAAAAAAAGACTTGCCACTTGCATATGTAGGAGATCATACAGCTACAGCTAGAATGTGTTAAGTTCTCTGTGATGTGATTTTTCATTCTTAGCATTAGCCTTGTTAAAAAAGACACTTCTATGGTATTAAAAGTAACACCTGTGCATTGAGGTGTCTGCTTGATGTCCCTCACTAAACCCGGTGAGATTATAATGAGGTTAAATACATAGTCCTGTCACACTATGAGAACTAATTTGTTCTTTCCTGCTGTGGTATTCTTCAAACCAAACCCTGCGAGTGTTATTAAGGAAGAAATGTGACGATTATGTGGAATTATGACTTTAAAGGTTTCTCGTGACTTTTTTTCCAGTGTGTGATCTGCCAGTAGCTTGTTCGCGTTGAGATCTGGAATTAAACTTGGCTTTCTGTCTGATTACAATGTTCCACAGTATGGTATGGCATTCAAATATCCATGGCACGGGTCAAGTAACAGGTCAGAGCTGTGGAGAGGCGAGCCCACTCAGCAGTGACAATGTAGTTTAATATTTTTAAGCAATAAGGGCACGAAATTGAACTGAAAAAATGCAAAATAAATAATAATAATAATGCATAATATGATTTAATACGGCACCTAAATATTATACTTAGACAGACTTTATTGATCCACAAGGGTTATTACTTTAAATATACAAATACGTCAAATATACTACAAATATTCAGTTAAATCTACAGAACAATGATTTTACAATTGAGGTCTCAAGAGATCTATATGACATTTTCATTTAACTGTATCTGATGGGTCCGTCACCATGGAGATGTTATTGCTTGAGAATTGAGAATGTTCTCCAGGGTATTTAACGCATCTCACATTTGTTTAATTACGCTTGCTCAAAATACCTTGAAAAATGTGCATTCCCACTGTAAGCTGACACCTCTCCACAGATCTGACCCGACATTTGGCCTGCTGGCATTTTTTGTTTGTCTTGGGGAGATATTTAAGCTTAATCCAGTGGAATAATCAACGCAAAAAAATAAAACAAATCCTCTAACAAAAATGTGCGTTTTTAAACATGATATTATACAGAACGACTGAAACATTGCAAGAATTTTTCAACAGCCCCTTTGGAACCGAAGTGGAGAGAGCGGCTTCATTCCCCCAATGTCGGTTAGTGCAGAATCTTCCTAGGAACCTTTTGGCAAGCATTTGTTTCCAGCAACATACTCACATTTTTTATTTTTTTCTATAGTCAATTAATTCTTAAAGGTGCACTGGGCAAGGGTGCGTCACTATGGAGATTTTTGGAATTTTTCACATATTAAACTTCTTTATTTCCATGGAGACCAGCATTGCCATGTTACAGGTCCAACTTGTGGAAAGAGAGAAAAAAAACCTGTATAATTAAATAATAAGGAGTTTTAATGTTATGGGTAGAACCAAGTGCTGGACCAGTACCAGAAAAGCTGGATAGTGTACCTTTAATAATTGAACAGAATATTTAAACATTTAGATCTCACATTGTAGCATTTGTTATTTTTCTGCCAGTATTTTTGTTTGTGCAGTTTGCGGTGTTGTTTTTCCTGTAAACAGTGGCTCTTCAGAGGTGAGAGCCCCGTGAGCCTGAGAGTGAGTGGGCGGTGTGTCTCTGCACGCTTACATTACCATACCCTCCATGTTTAAAGCCTCGTTAGCTCAAACCAGAATTATAATTAACGTTTAATAATATCTGACTCAGCCTCTCCGGGGACGCCATCACCTACCCAGAATTCCCCTGTGGTCTCTGGCGGTTTACCACGGGACCACGGCAAAGCAAAGGACAATCCGCTCCTATTTAAAACCTAATAATGTGAATTAATGAATTAAGAGATGAAAAAATGTAAAAGGTTAAAGGGAGGAAATAGACGTCGGCGCTGGATTCAAGGGCTTCAATGGAGAGCCTGGTTTCCACTGTACAATAGAAATAAATTAATCAAATTCTATCACAAATGTATTTTTAAAAGCCCATAATAGGTTTTATTTTCAGTCTGTTGTTTCCTCATTAAAACAGGGGTTGTGTTTTTTCATTAACACACAAACTCTGCATATTTAGGCTGAGTTCTTCTCTCAAACAAAAACGCTTATGTACAGGAAGTGCTCTACTGTGTTTTTAAACTCCATGCACCTTCACTAGACTCATTTAGAGGATTTCAGCCCGGGAATTGCCAATCTCGACTGAGCTAAATGGAAATGCTAGCTATTAACTTGAAAATGACAGCTTCATGACGACACAGGAGTTACTCAGACATATGTTGATGTTTCTGAGGAGGTAACAACATTCTGTATGGAAGATAATTTGTTCTATCAGATTTTGAATTTTAAATACCATTGAATTTCTCTTTTAAATCTGAAAAAAGATATTTGAATTGTTTTTATTCTGAATTTTAGTTGCTGAAATTTTAAGTGTACTTTTTCAATATTCTTCAAATTCAAAATCAAAGTGTCACCTTTTAAATATTCAGTGCACATTTCCAAGTCCTCGATTCAAAAAGTTCAAATTCAGAGTGTTAAATTTGCAGTGAAAAAATACGCAGCAAAGATCCAAGATGCCAAGGCAGAAGCAATCGATCCTGTGTGAGTGAGGAGGACAGAAGCTGTTTCCTATTGGCTGTTCTCATCTGTGGGCGGGGTTTGACGTTTTGAAAAAGCTAATTCTGACCAATCAAATCGCTTCACTGCACCACTTTCTGTTTGTTATTAAATTCGATTGAATCACTTTGGATTGCTTCTGCCTTGGCATCTTGGATCATTCCTGTGATTTTTTTTTTACTGCGAATTTTACTCTCTGAATTTTACCTATTGAATTTGAGCACTTGAAAATATTTGTGAAATCTTTAATAAATAAGGTGAAATTTTTATTTTAAATTTGAAACATTTTGAAAATGTGCCCTTAAAATTCCAGCAACTAATATTCTGAATAAAAATAATTCAAACATCTTTTTTCCGAGTTACAAAAATTCTAAATGAGGAATTCAACGGCATTTAAAATTCAAAATCTGGTGAAACTAATTATCTTCCATAATTCTAACTTGCCTAAAAGCTAAAAAGAGTCAATTTTGAGTAATATGGGCCTTGAAATGGGATGTAAAAGCAGTGCCTATATCCATTCAAATCTCATATACTGTACATAAAAAAACTATGGCTCATCATGATTTAATTGTCAGGCAGTTATTCATGCTTCCAGTCTGAATCATGCATCATCGCTGTAATTACTGCGGCTCAGTTAAAGGTGTGAGAGAGACGCTGTGGGGGGCTCATGTGTTATTATGAACTATAGGCACAGGATCATTAGTCCTTCACAGTAATGAGAGACTGAAAATCTGAGCTCTTTCTCCACAGGATGCACACGTGGAAAAGTAAAAACTAAAATCGAGCAAGTTAAAATGACTTTCAAATTAACTTCACTTGACAAGTAAAATTATGTTCAAATAGACTTTTTTACTTGAATATGAAAATACATCTTGCTGCACTTGCTTTGCTAGTGGAGGGTCCATCACATGCTTTTTTCATGGAGATATTAGTTATTGCTTTGTTAAATGTTTCACAGTTTGGCTTTAAATCTTTCAAGGAAACCAAATCAGTCAAAGTTACATGTCAGATCTGTGGAGAGGCAACCCCACTCCTAGTCAAGTCTTATTGAGCAATAAAGCTACCTGTAATTGTGTAAATGTAACGTGCTTAATGTCACATTGTGCAGCATTCCAGGAAGAAGCTACCTGTAATTGTGTAAATGTAACGTGTTTAATGTCATATTGAGGAGGAAGAGCAATGACAAAGTGGGTAAACTCCCCTCTGGAAAGTTGTGAAAAGATCTTATAAACTCATTGTGGTGAATAATTAGGATGCTCACGTTAAATGAGGAATAACTTTGGACCACTGCAAACCATTCAAATGAACTAGTTTTGTTTTTCACATTTTGACGACTGTAAAATCAGGTGTAGCACCTTTAACTCAGTGCGCTGTTTTCCAAATGGTTAATTTGGACTCTTCTCTTGCAGCCCACAGTGAAACTTGCACTGAGACAGACGCCCCTTGCCGTAAAACTCATATATAGAAGAATAATCCTGATATGGTGCTGTAATACGCGTTCACACATATTTGGCTTTAGTTTTCAAGCCAAGTGAATGTGAAATGGGAAATAAGAAAGCACCTGCCGTGGTAATGGGTAACTCCGGCTCTGGCGAGGAGAGATCTGCTGGAGCTAAGTCCATACCAAATTGAAAATGCATGCTTGTGGAGAGGTGCCGAGCAGGGCAGACGCTTCCACAATGTTTTTCTCTATTCTGAGCACAAACAGACACCAGCAGAGGAATCGGCTTTGTCCGGGATTTGGGTGAGGTAGATGTTTAAAGCTTTCCAGCTGAAGTGAAGTATTTGTGCTATACATTTTACTCTATCTGAAGTTTCTGTCATTATTCTAAACTGTTTCCATTAACCATAATCCTGTTTGTAAGTTAACACACCCAAGCTTAAAGTTGCACTAAGTCTCCATGGAGTCTGTATTGCTTTACCTGCAATGTCCATGCATCTGTTTTCTTCTGCTGTTTCCAGGGGCAAGTCTCAGAGGCAGCAGCTTGAGAAGTGATGCTCAGATTTGCCTCCAGGTCCTGAGGGGCCTCCAGTGTGTCCTGAGGGGCCTCCGGTATGTCCTGAGGGGCCTCTTTTCAGTGGGACATGGACACCTCTCCAGGGAGAAGTCCAGGGGCCTCAGAACAGATGCCCTCCCCTCAGCTGGGTCCTCTCCACGTGGAGGAGCAGCGACTCTGTGCCTGTGACTGAGCTCCTCAGGGGTGTGGCACCAAAGTTTGGGCTCTGGATGAAAATCATGTTGGTGAAGTTACAAACCGAAAAATTAATATTACAGATTTTGTGAGTCCAACAGCCCTGGAGCTCCTCCCCTGTCTCCAACAGAGCGCCCAGACACTAAGGAGGAGACTCATTTCCACTGCTTGTGTTTTCAGTCAGTCAATCTTGTTCTTTCAGTCATACCCAAAGCTCAAGACCAGACCTGAATCAGGACTAAACCAGGGACAAACCAGAACAAAACAAGGTCTGAACCAGGAGTGAACCAGGGCTAAACCAGGACTGAAATCATAAGTGAGGGATGGAAAGTAGTAAACAGAGAGCTTTGCCTTGAGACTCAGCTCCTTCTTCACCACAACAGTCCAACACAGCGACCAGAGCAGAAGTACCTCAGTGGTGAAGAAGTCCCAAGATACTTAAACTCCTCCACTTAAAGCAGCAGAATTTTACACTTATCTGTCTCTATGGATGGAAGAAGATGATGCTACAGGAACAAATTAGAGGTCAGGTCTGGGGAAAGGAGACTCAAATCCCAGTAAGAATGCAAGCAATAAAGAAACCTGTCACTGATTTGAACATAACATCTCTATATGTATCTACAAAACCAGTCTTTATGTCTCTGAATATCTGTAGTGTGATATTGTGCGTGCAGCAGACAGTTGAACCAAAGAGGGTTTTTCCATGGGCTGTGTTCACTTGTATCTGTTGCTTTGCTCTGTGTGATCTTTCCTCTTCTCACCTGAGATTACCCCAAATCAAACAAGGTCACGAGGCAGGAGGGAGGAGAGCAACCAAAAGCTAGTTCAATCCATGTGTTACAGAATGGTAAAAATATAGGTCCGTTGACGTAGCGATTAGCCATTTAAAACAAAATATTCTATCAATGTAATGGAAAAATTGCCTCAAAATGTTGCATATAACTTGTTGCTGTTGATCATTGATAGAGAAGTTTGTTCATAAAGCTTCATGTCATTGCAGCTGTAACGTGATGATGATTAATGTCATACTGCGGAACATTCCAGGCACAGCAATAACACGGCAGACTCTCTAATAGAAAAGTTACATATTGCATCTTTACAGGAGGTTTTTTTTCCTCATCACAAACAGACCTGGAGTTGTGTTTTGTTTCACATGTTCAACACACAAATCTGCATATTTAGCTTGAGTTCTTTCCTCTTTCTCTTTTGAAAACACTCTGTTCCACCTTGGTTATACAGGAAGTGCTCCACTGTGTTTTTTTAAACTCCATACATTTTCACTAAAAGCATTTGGATCATCAAGGTAAAACATAGATGTTATCTTGACTTCATGACATCATAAGGTGGAACGGAGCATTTTGAGCTTTAGAAATGTAGACAGACTAATGTGGGAATGAAACAAATCACAACTACAGGTATGTTTTTGATAAGGTCACATTATAACACAGCCTGAAGCTCACAAGAATCCATTTTGTGTAGTATAAGAACTTTAATTGCTATTTGACTGCAAAAGAAAGAAATAATCTCCCTATAAGTGACACAACCAATCATACCGATACGCTATCAGTTTTACCACAAATCAAAACTATTACCAATATTTAAAATGTCATTCTGTTTCTCATATCAGACTCCACTTATCTCCGACACCATTAGTTTATGTTTAATGCTCAGATTTGAAGACATATTGGCAATTCTCAAAGCTGCAGTTCACACTTATTCATCCTAAAGATATGTTGGCATTTAATAAACTGGAGCGCCACGTGGGTTTGACAATGGATTGATAGATATCCTATTTTGCCCGCAGTCTTTGAACGCATCTGCAGCCTCTTCTTAATGATAGATGGGAGTGTGTGTGCGGTGCTAGCCTACAGGCCTGGTGAGATCGCATCATTCAGACACTGGCACAGCCTATATAAACTCTGTCTAACCCTTATCTTATAAACCCTGAGTTATGGTGCACAAGAAGACACACTGCAAAAAATGAATTCCTACACAAGTTACAGTGTCTTTAAAGGTGCATTGTGGAACTTTTCCCGCCAAAAGCTTTTCTCTGTTATGTGAATATTGCTCAAAATGTTTCACCGTATGGTATTAACCTTTCTATCTCCGTAGAGAGCAAACTAGACCAGGTTACAGGTCAGATCTGTGGAGAGGCAGCACCGCTCACAGTCAAAATTCTTGTTTTGTTCTGGGTTGTTTTTTTAGGTATTTTTTAGTTATAAAACCACTTGTAATTTCATAAATGTAAAGTGATAAATTTTATGTCATATTGTGGAATATTCCAGATAGAGCAACGGCATATGCATAGAAACAGGCAGGTGATGGAGCCCCAACCTAAACTTACATAATCCACCTTTAAATAAGAATATTATTCCTTATGTGTCCAGTTTTAGTCCTGGTTTAGACCTGGTTTAGTTCTGGTTTAGCTCTGATTTACTCATAGTCCTGGTTTAGTCCTTGTTTAGCCCTACATTAATTATGGTATAGTTTGGGTTTAGATCTGGTTTAGTCCTCATTTAGTCCTGGTTTAGTTCTGGTTTCATCCTGGTTCCGTCCTGGTTTAATCTCAATTTAGTCCTGGTTTTGTTGTTTTAGTCCTTATTTAGTCCTGGTTTAGTCCTGGTTTAGTCCTGGTTTAGTCCCACATTAGTCATGGTATAGTTTGGGTTTAGCTCTGTTTTAGTCCTGGTTTAGTCCTGATTTAGTCCTGGTTTAAACTTGTTTTAGACTGGTTTAAATTTGGTTT
Organism: Scartelaos histophorus; assembly: GCA_000787155.1. Classification (NCBI taxonomy): domain Eukaryota; kingdom Metazoa; phylum Chordata; class Actinopteri; order Gobiiformes; family Gobiidae; genus Scartelaos; species Scartelaos histophorus. Next base: position 6,255 of record JACN01001081.1, on the reverse strand, counting down.
GGTCTTGTTTTAGATCTGGTTTATTCTTGCTTTAGTCCTTTTTCAGTCCTGGTTTAGACTGAGGGTAGAAAAGCTTTATTTTAAAACTTAAATTAATTAAGATATTCTCTCTTACAGGATACTGACAGTTTTCTTTCTTTTTTTGGCTTACATAAAAATAGAAAAATTGTTTAAAACATCTCTGAGGTATTAAAAAAATATAAACGCTTGAGTAGTTAATCCAAAGAAATGACAAGTTGACAATGTAATTTGCAGCTTATTTCAAGATATTTTTCTCACCACATCAGTCGTCTCCAGTCTCTACAGGTTTATTTTACCCATAGTCATGTCAGACCTGTGGAGCGGTGAGAACACTCATGATATGCACAAGGTATTTTTGATACTTGTAATTAAACATTTAGTCTGTTTCTGGATTGAGATGTTACACAGAGGGGCTTTAATCTTGTTCTTGTAGAAATAAACTGGTGTGATGTACTTGAAGATGCAGAGGACGTGGGAGTGTAAAGTGCAGAGTGCAGCTTTAAAAGGCCTGGATCGTCTCCGTGGAGATAGAGTATCAGAGAGACAAGCCTACAGCTTCCCTAATTATCTGACTCTGATGGGACTATCCATCATCACACAGGATACAGAGGAGAGAGGGAGAGAGGGAGGAGAGAGGAGAGAGATGGAAGGAGATGGAGAGGGGGTGGAGAGGAAAGAGAGGGGGATGAAAAGTGGAAATGAGGGAAGAGGTATGAGGGAGAAAGAGGAACATAGAGATGGTGGGAGGAAAGAAGATGAGAAGAGGAAAGAGAAGGAGAGAAGAGAGAGAGAAGCAATAGAGATAGTGAAGCTGGAGGAGCAGAAAAGAGGAGGGAGGAGAGAGAGACAGATGAAGTTAAATAGTGAAGAGAGAAGGAACAAGGGGGAGAGCAGGAGAGGTTAGAGAAGGAGGATGGAAAGAGAAATGGGGGTAGGAGAGAGGTGAAGAGGAGAGAGATAAGCCAACAGAGAGAAAGATAGAGAGGATGGGATGAGAGAGGATGGAGAGAAGATTGAGTGGGTGGAAGGATACCAGATTTTGTGCATTATTTAACATTTTGTCCTTCCAATTACATTAACTCCCATTTAAAAAGCAGATGTTACATCCAGACAGTTACTGTGTGAAAGTTCTACTGCTTTAGACCAGAAGTGTAGTCCTAGCTTTGTCCTGCTTTAGCTTTAGTCCTGCTGTAGTCCTGTTTTAGCTCTGGTTTAGTCCGGGATTAGTCCTTGTGTAGTCCTTGTGTAGTTCTCCTTTAGTCCTGGTGTAGTCCTGGTTAACGTCTGCTTTAGTACTTTAGTCCAGGGTTTAGTCCTGCTCTAATCCTTGTGCAGTTCAGGCGTTAGTCTTTCTTTAGTCCTTGTGTAGCCCTGGTTTAGTCCTTGTGTGGTCCTAGTGTAGTCCTTCTTTATTCCTTGTAGTCCAGGTTTAGTCTTCCTTTAATCCTTGTGCAGTCCTAGTGTAGTCCTCCTTTAGTCCTTGTGTAGTCCTGCTTTTAGTCCTGCTTTTAGTCCTGCGTTAGTCCTAATGTTGTCCTATTTTACTCCATCTTAAGTCCTTCTTTAGTGTAGTACACGTTTACATCTCCCCCAAATAGTTTCCCCCAAACTGTCTTTTTTACAGGTGTAATTGGACCTCTACTTTTTACTTCAACTTGAATGAAATATGTTGAAGTAGCAGTATTCTTACCTAAGTTCATTTGTTTTGTACTACTCACCCCTGATTATAAAGTCCTATTTATAAATTCTCCTCTTCCGTTGGCTCTTATACAGCAGGTCCATTGCCCATATTGGAATAGCTCGTTTACAATACGTTAGCTTTACTTCCCATATGAGCTCTCTGTGACAAATCTCCTCTGGACCAGGCAAAGTAGGTCATTAAATACAGATTTGTAAGATTGATACCGATACTTATCAAAACAGTGATGCCCTCCCCTGTTTTATAAGTGCCCCGGGCTTCTACTCCGCTTTCGAGAGGAGGAAAGATGGTCCAAGCTGGAGATATGGGAAAAAAAGAATGCCGTGGTGCCTTCACGGACGATAACAATGGTAGGGATAATCAGTATTCTAGGCGTACGCTGCGGGTGCTTTATCACTGGCTCCACTAAAGGTGAGGTTAAAATGGAGATTAGGCTGTGCTCCGACGTGCCTGTGCTAATGAAGTCTATCTGCCCACACTGACCCATCTGCTTATACAGAGGCATGATCAGAATCACAGCTCCGCTTTAGCAGGGAAGGATTCGTTTTAGAGATGGTTTTAGAGCTGGTTCAGTCCCGGTTTAGACTCGTTTTAGACCGGGTTTACTCCTGGTTCGGTCCTAGTTTAGTCCTAGTTGCCCGCACTGATCCATCTGCTTATACGCGGCTCAGAACCACAGCGGCGCTTTAGTCGGGGAGTAGTGGCTGATTTTAGAGCTGGTTTAGTCTTTTTGGTCTGGTCCTGGATTAGTTCTGGGTTGGTCCTGGTTTAGTCTAGGTTTAGTTCTGGTTAGTCCAGATTTAATCCTTGTTTAATCCTGGTTTACTCTTGGTTTAGTCCTGGTTTAGTCCTGGTTTAGTCTTGGTTTTGTCCTGGTTTAGTCCTGGTTTAGTCCTGGTTTAGTCTTGGTTTAGTCCTAGTTCAGCCAGGGTTTAGTTTGGGTTTAGCTCTGGTTTAGTCCTGGTTTAGTCCTGGTTTAGTCTTGGTTTAGTCCTAGTTCAGTCATGGTTTAGTTTGGGTTTAGCTGTGGTTTAGTCCTGATTTTGTTCTAGTTTAGTCCTGGTTTTGTCCTCTTTTGGTTCTGGTTAAGACCTGGTTTATTCCTGGTTTTGTCCTGTTTTAGTCCTGGTTAAGACCTGGTTCGGTTCTGGTTCTGCCCTTTTATAGATCTGGTTTTGTCCTTGTTTAGTCCTGGTTTTGTCGTGTTTTAGTTCTGGTTTTAGGCTTGTTTTAGTTCTTGTTTAGTCCTGGTTTTGTCCTGTTTTAGTTCTGGTTTTACGCCTGTTTTAGTTCTTGTTTAGTCCTGGTTTTGTACTATTTATTTCTGGTTTAGTCCTTGTTTAGTCCTAGTTTAATCCTGCTTTAGTCCTCGATTAACTCGATTCATTTTGTCCTGTTTGTTGTCCTGGTTTAAACCTGTTTCAGACCGGTTTTAAATCTGATTTGATCTTGTTTTAGATCTAGTTTATTTTTGGTTTAGTCCTATTTCTATCCTATTTTCTGAGTGTATAAAATCTTTATTTTAACCCTTAAATTAATTAAGCTCCTCTCTCTTTTAGGATACTAATTAAACAATATTGTGAATGTCTAAATCCACAGTTGTGCTTTTATTGCTCAAAAGTACAAGCATTGTTACTGTCAGTGAGCTCTAACTTGTATCGTGTGGTAGTGTCACCTGCATGTTTACGTGGAGATACATTTAATGCCATAGTGTGGAACATTCGAGGCCATGCTTTAACATCTACATAGAGACAACCCCAGAGAAATGACATAGCACACTTTGAGAAATAAATTGCTCTGCTTTTAACCGCTAAAGCAAGTCTCCGCTACCATTGAACCCTATTAAGATAACACCCTGTGGCAGAAAACGCTTTTGTAGCACATAGCATTTTCCATTACACATATGACAACCACACATGCTATTGATACGACTGTTCTCCCGCCTTTATCTGGAGCCGTGACATGTCAGGATGATCCCATATAATTCCTATCATCTCCCAAATTGCCTGTGTCTTGTGGCCAGCTGGTGACTAATGCCTTGAGTGAAAATCTCGGGAAAACAATTGACGATCCAAGTCATAAAACGTATCATTGGGGAACGCTGCCAGAACAATCCGAGCAGAGGATGTCAGATTGCCACGGCGACTAATAATGGCGGCCGCGGCGGTTGTTATGGGCGACGGGGGACATGGCGACCGGGCGCGCTGTACGTCTCCGGCGCAGACTTATGAGCGCGGGGCCCATCGGAGCCACGGGACACTTTCGGTTAATGGTGGTTTTGTCTTGGCATTGTCTGACCTTCTGTTAATGCTGAAATATAATATACAGTGAGCAGACATTACAATATGACCACTTAAAGGTTAACTGACCGGCCAGAACCACACGCTCTGGTAAAACTTTGCAAAGACGAGCGGATTTGGAGCTGGATCCCATCTCCTCGTTTTCAGATGGCGTGAGTGACAGGTGGATTCACAGGGAGGCACGGTCTGTTTGTGCCAAAATAAAGACGGAAAAAGGGGGAAAACAACAAAAAGCTCTGAGAAAAAGAGCCAATGTTCGAAGCATCAAACTATTATACTTATCTCAGGTAAAAGAAATGTTTGGTTCTGAATGTTACGAGAATTTTAGAGAGGTGATGTCTTCTGCGTTTGAGAGACACGTGATACAAATTAGCGGCTGGACAGAGGATTTTTGTATTTGTTCAGTTTCAGACCGTTCTGGAGACTGGCTCAAAGGTAAATTGGATGAAATTGTTCTTCTTCTTGTTTTTGTTCTTCTTGTTCTTCTTCTTCCTCCTCCTTTTCATTCCATAACTGCCATGACATTTTACCGGCACCAGAGATGTAGTCCTGGTTTAGTCCTGCTTAAATCCTTGTGTAGTCCAGGGTTTAGTCCTTCTTTAGTCCTTGTGTAGTCCCGGTTTAGTCCTGCTTAAATCCTGGTGTAGTCCAGGGTTTAGTCCTTTTGTAGTCCTGGTTTAGTCCTAGTATAGTCCAGTCCTTGGGTAGTCCTGGTTTAGTCCTTCTTTAGTCCTTGTATAGTCCTGGTTTAGTTCTAGTGTAGTCCAGTACTTGTGTAGTCCTGGTTTAGTCTTGCTTTAATCCTTGTGTAGTCCTGGTTTAGTCCTTCTTTAGTCCTTGTGTAGTCCCGGTTTAGTCCTGCTTAAATCCTGGTGTAGTCCAGGGTTTAGTCCTTTTGTAGTCCTGGTTTAGTCCTAGTATAGTCCAGTCCTTGGGTAGTCCTGGTTTAGTCCTTCTTTAGTCCTTGTGTAGTCCTGGTTTAGTCCTGCTTTAGTCCTTGTGTAGTCCAGGGTTTAGTCCTGCTTTAGTCCTGTATAGCCCAGGAGCTGCCCCGGCCTCAGTCTGAGCCTGGACTGGACTAACACTGAGGAGGAGATGGAGAGGATGGAGAGGCTGAGGAGGCTGAGGAGGCTGAGGAGGCTGAGGAGGCTGCTGCTGTGAGGCTGAGATTACAACACTGAATTCCCTTTATATTTGTGGTTCACAAACTCGTGAGAATCAATCTCGGAGCAGTGTAATCACAGGCCAGCACGGAAGTTTGGGAGGAAGCCAAAGGTGAAGCGCCCAAACAAACCAAACAAACATGGCGTTACTGATGGATGTAAAGGAGCTCTGGCAGGAATCCAGACAATTTTGTTTATGTGCAGAAGGAAGAGGGAGTCAGAGTGCGACACACACATCAGTCTGATGGAGTAAGGCGGGGCTATACCTACCTGCTCTCTCATTTAAAGGCGGTTTGGTTTAGGAATTTAAGTTTAAGTGGATTTTACAACTAGTCTTGTCCTTACAAATGCAAACATCTGAGTGGAAAAGCATTAGCATTTCTGTCTACACTGCCCAAGACGCAAAACTCTGTTCAGATCTGCTCAAGTTCTGTTATTTTAATAGATCCATGGTCACGTACATACAGTGCAACAGTGTATCACAGCACCACCTAGAGGCCTGGCATGCACCCAATCATATTCACCACACTTTGGCATCTCCGTATGCAGCAGATTTCTTCCCTAAAATACTCGTCTAAACGCAGAATAAAAAGTGAAGACGCAACAGCACTTTTGAGTCTTCTGTTCAGATGTCATCATATAAACATAAATAAATAAACCTGAAAACTATCACTTCAAGTTATCAGCTTCCTTTTAACTTTTGTTTAGTGATTGACGATGCCAAGGCTGAAATCATCCAAATGTCTGAGAGGAGGAGGAGAAGAAGAAGAAGGAAAAGAAGAAGAAGAAGAAGAAGAAGAAGAAGAAGAAGAAGAAGAAGAAGAAGAGAAGAAGAAGAAGAAGAAGAAGCAGAAGAAGAAGAAGAAGAAGAAGAAGAAGAAGAAGAAGAAGAAGAACTCAGCCTAAATGTGCAGCGTTTGTGTGTTAAACATGTGAGAATGAAACAAAACACAACTCCCTGTATTTTTGTGATGAGGAGATGTTATAACATACAGTAGATTCAAAAATAGTCGTATACAGCCTTCAACATGATATTAAAAAAAATTTAAAAATCATTTACAAACAGCAAAAC
>JACN01043757.1:0-10452 GCA_000787155.1 Scartelaos histophorus | reverse complement strand
TCCACCTTGTGATGTCACGTTGTTTTCAAGTTAGAAATGAATCATTCTAAGAGCTGAAATTGCCCAGATGATTATAAGTGTTTGGGGTTTAAAGACACACCAAAAAGTGGAGTGTTAAAAATGACTCTCACAGAATCAGTTTTAACATTTTCTCGGGGTTTAAATGAGTCCAATCTGTTCTAAAGTTGAGTTTTGGAAATGCTAATTAAGTAACACTTGTTTAACCCCGAAATCCAGAGTTATATTAACGTTTTGAAACTGTGTAGGGTTATCCTGATTTAGCTAAACGACACACCGAGATTTTATTTTTTTTTAGCTAAACAACAAACAGAGACGTTTTATTTTTTTACTTTATTTTAGTTAATTTAAGATGAAATTACGCACAAAATTGGTTCAAACTTGTCTGCTCTCTCTTTTTTGTGACTTATTTAAGAATTTATTATTGCTATTTATATTTTTACTCTGTTATTTAATATATTGCCGTCCTCCAAAAAAATCCCTTGTGAAGCGATCAAGTTTGTCTAAATCTAAGGTGCCAAATTAACACTAGGAGAAGTTGAAATTTACTTTAACCATACCAACTCTGGCAAATAACCCCAACTCGAACCCCCATTTAACTTTCAAATAGTTAAAACAACACTTTGGGGGTTAAAAACAACTCTGAAATAGTTTACCTTGAAATTTTAACCCTCCAGTTTTTGCTGTGCTGTTTGTGATAAGGAAACAACATTTTAACAGATCAGAGAACAGTGTAAAAGTGGGAAAAACAAATTTACTTTATGATTTTGCGTAACGTGAAACTTCTTTTCTTCTCGTTCTTCTTCTTCTTCTTCACAACAGACGTCAGGGGTAAACATGAGTGAGAGAGAATGAGGTGAATAATAAAGTCAATTCGAGTAATAAATTGGTTGATTTGTTTTATTTCGAATTCGAGAGAGAAACAATCATCACACACATTCTGCATAAACATAAAAGCAGATTTCTCGAAAAAAAGGAGTGGGAAGAAAAACGTAAAAGAAAAAAGAAAAAGAAAATCATCCCGCCCCTGTACATTAAATAGTTTCAAAAATGATGAAATTTAAAGGTGCATTGTGTAACTTGTGCAGAGGAGGGTCCATCACCTGCTTGTCTCCATGGAAACGTACCACAGTATGACCATAAACATATTAGAAACTCTGCAGAGACTTGCAACCCAAATTACAGGTTATATTTGTGGAGCGGCGATTCCATTTATAGTAAGAATTGAGCAATAAATAACACCTGTATTTAAACAAATTCTAGACAGACGAGTTTAATGCCGTACTCGCCCTGTTTACATGAGAGCTTTAAATTGGAATTAAACTTTATTTCGATTTAAGTGGGCGGTTTATTCCGATGTTAAATCCGATTTAATTTATTCTGCGATCAAAACTCAGCCAAAACTCAGCGAGCCAAACTCCGGTGGCAGCTGATTGTGAGTTTTCTTCTGTCGACGTAAATACGTTCGTGTCTCTGTCCAGTCAGAACCTTCCGCAGCGAATAAAGCTGATTTAATGTGTTTTCCATGTAAACCTTAATTCAGAATTATTATTTCCATGTAAACTCGAAGGAAGACAATTAAATACAGTCAATCAATTAAAATACTGCCCCACTTTAACTGTAAATGTTTAACTGTATCTTTCAACAGTATTTATCGTGTTAATGTTGTAAGGCGACCTTGAGTGTCCAGAAAGGCGCCTAATAAATCAAATGTATTATTATTATTATTATTATTATTAAAGCATTATTATATCTCCATGGAGACAAACCGGTTGCGGACCCCTCCAGAAAAGTTAGACAGTGCACAGTGACATTCGCTGATGGAAATGTCCTTTATTGTGTATTGTGCAAAAGAAGAAAGAGTTCGGCTGCAGTTCTTTGGAGCTCCCAAATATTTATTTCAATGTCACCACAATGTGACGTTTGGGGCCAAGACCTCCTTCAGACACCATCACGCCTGAAGAGAAACGTCACATCGTGGTGTCATTAAAATAAAGATTTGGGAGCTCCAAAGATCTGCACTGTGGATCTTCTTTCTTCTTTTCCACAGTTTCTCTTTTTGGACTCAGCATGCAGTCGCAGCTTTTGTTGCATGTGCATGTCTCTGTCTGCCTTTATTATGTATTATCTTTGCTTTTGGACTGCAGCTGTTTTATTATTTAGACAGGATTTATGTTAAGAGAGAAAATTTGGCAAATACCGTATTTTTCTGACTATAAGGCGCATCTAAAATCGTGACATTTTCTCAAAAATCTACAGTGGCCTTATAACCCAGTGGCCTTATGTGTGACCTTTGGTTGTGTTTAACCTCCAACCGATTTGATGTTGTCCACATTAGTCTAATAAGGTATTAGTGGGCGAGTCAGGAGGAGTAATATGTTGGCCACATATAGGGCGACTGTGCAACATACCGGTAGTTCTGCCGTGTGCTGTACAAGGACCCAAAATGCACCTGTTAAGAGACATGCACCATGCAGATTTCAGCTTTTGTATTTTTGTGTTAAAACTGAACAATGTTGAGAGGATCCGGGCATGTTTGATGCCCAAATCACCAACTGTTAAACTTGTATTTTTGTGTTAGCTACAACTGAGAGTTATTGTAAATGACCTGAATAAAGTTCCATTTATCCGACACACGTTTTGTTTCTCTTATTGTGCCTTATAATCCGATGCTCTTTATGTGTGGACAATGACACAACTGACATATTATTTGATACTGCGCCTTATAATCCGGTGCACTTTATCGCCCGATAAATACGGTAATCGTCTTTAACATGAAAATGGCCAACACAGATGTACAATATTGTATAATAAAGGCTGCCCAAATATGCATCATTAATATGCTACTTTTATATTACACTGTAGCCTCAAACTTTTATCTCCTGAATATGTGGAAATGTCTTGTTTGTCAGAAAAATTAAATCTTGCCTAAAATATTATGTTATATAAGGAGCTCTTGACGTCAAAGTAAGTCCACTACGTGCCGTCGACATTTAGTTATAAACTGTTTCACTGTCAGGTCATCAGAAAGCGCGTGTTAGCATGCTAGCAGTGTTTTACCATCATGTTTAGAAAGCAAAAATTAAAACAAAAATGACGATAAAAATCAGGTCCTGTGCATTTAAATATGGCTAAATCACTATTTGCTTGATTTCAAAGTTAGCAAGATATACTGTACATCCACAAGCTCAGGAGTCATATAAAACGTTACATTTCTTATGCACGTTTGGATGCAATAACTCAAAGTATACGGGTTAAGTCCTTGTGCTTTGATAACACACAATCCTGCACAATACCCTTTACATTTCTCATATATTGCGAGTAAAGTTCATGGCATTTTTGCGGCTGCAGAGAAAGTTCCGCGGGCTTCTCTTGCACCACCGTTTCCTCCCGCCCTTGATCCGTTCGGATATTTGTCGAGCTCGGGAGTCAAAGCCGGAGATGCAGCGGAGCCTCGTGTACCGTGTAACTCCTGCCTTATACATCAATGCGTCCCGGCCTCGGATCCCAAACTTCTTACCGGCGTTACGAGTACAAGCCCACGCTGCGCTCAGCCTTCACTTTTGATGCAATAATGGACTTGTTTGAGATCAACCGTGACTCGGGGTGCGTTTCGTTTGCGCCAGTAGCCCTGGATTAGTGTCTAAGTAAGAAACCGATGATAAAATGATGACGCTACGCTGCAAAAACTAAAATCAAGATAATATTACTTGAATTAAGAAACTTTTATCATGGCTTGAGCACATTTCACTTGACAAGTAAAGTGATCTACCAGTGGATTAAGACTTTTTGTACTTAAAATGTGAAAAACTCTGCTCTGATTAAGAGAAACACACTTATTCCATAAGGACACAGGACTTTTTAAATACAACTAACGAACTACTAATACAACAAGCAGCAGCAAACAGACTTTTTCTTTGCTTTGAAAATCAGGTTTATACAGGATATCACATTTGTGTCCTGAAAAACGTCTGTCGAGCTCTTGGAAATAAAGTCCGTTTTCCAGTGATGAGCAGAAGTTTCCTGTCCAGAAGTAATTTAGCTCCAGCGCGTCAGTCTTTAGATCTTTGTCTGCTTCAGTGACGCCATCGCTGTGATGAATCTCCTAGAATCACCTTTTGTCTTTGCTCCTTTTCCTCTTCTCGACCTAAAAAATGGACTTTCTTTTGCGGTGAACTGGCAGTGGATTCTTTAGAAACTTTGTGCAAACTGTGAGGAAGCTACAGAAGCAGTAGCTCGAAAAAGCCACTAAGAACCGCGGCATTGGTTTAGTAAAGACCAGTTACACAAGAAGCATAGGGAGTTTGATTGACGGCCCAACAGCCAATAGAAAACAAGGTAGCATAATTTTCTATTGGCTGATGTTTATTTGGCCCCAACACGTCCAGACTTGATGGATTTTCATTCTTTTTGCTTAAGTCGTCATAATTACAAGGCTGCCAAATAGTTTTAGAACGATCTTAAGCTGTATCAGAAAAATTGTGTAAGATTTTATAGACTAGTTTACGCCCATGGACCTGGAGGGATTACGCAGATATAAGACCACATGGTAATATAAGAGAAAATACTATGATTTAACGTTGAAAATCACATTCTATTGTCTAAATAAAGAGTGTTTTTTGAGTCAGTATTGAGTATCCAGTCTATTCCTTCATTGTGTATCTTTCTATTTCGCAAAAATAATGGGCTTGTTTGAGATGGAGTGCGTGTGAGAGTATATTTCGTATGCATCCATGGCCCCGAGGCAGCGTTTGATCACATAAACAATGCCATAAGTTCTTGTTTGAGCTAATGGGGTGATTTGAGGATGATGGAGAATTGTTGTGGGTGAGACGGACCCGGCGGCTTGTGTGACTAACTTAATTCAAGTTCTTAAAATGGTAAATCATGCATCGTTACTACACGCTGTTACTTCTCTCAGAACAAATATGTCGTATAAGCAGCTCTTCAGGTCAAAATAAGTCAACTTTGTGCTAATTTCATGTAATTATACGTTATTGTTGGTAATCTGGAAGTGCGTCGTTTGCTTTACCGTCATGAAAAAACGCTCTGATCTCTTAAAAGTAGTAAAAAGTGCTATTATGTTGCTCATGCTTATGTTTTTTTCACATTTTAAAGACAGAAATCTGGTCCAGCGGCTTTAAAAGTGCACTCTGCAACTTTTTTACCTATGCGTATCCATGGAGATGTTATTGTTTTTCCATGTTATGACATTAAACGTAGCCATTTAGCATCTTTTTATTCATGACGGGTGTTTCTGTTGCTCAAAAATGCAATAATTCCTTTGGTAAATAGAGGGGGCGACTCTCCACAGATCTGACTTGTATTGTCGTGTAGTGCTGGAACCTGCTTGTCTCCCTTGTGATAAATGTTTTAATAATTAATAATTTAATTTGCACTGTGGAACATTCTAGAAAGAGCAATAAGATTTCCATGGGGACAATCAGGTGGAGGACCGTCCACTATACAAATGTTTATGGGTTAATGACATGACGTGTGTCCAATTGCAATTTCTTCAGTTAAAAAGGTTCAAATTTCATAATAATTCCTCACATACCAGTTTTTTTTTTTTAGAAATCATGAATTATTCTGCATGTTTTTTGTACTTAAAGTGTTAAATGTCATGTGGTGCGACCGTCCACCTTAACTGCTCATTAAAAAACGTCTTTAAAATTACTTTAAATCTAAACAAATGTATTTTCTTTCTTTTTTCCTCATATTTCCTGAAGTGTTTTTAGTCTCACATGAAATTTCAGCTTTCTTGAGTAGATATTTCCCGCATAATATTCAACATTTTTAAATCTCAATATCATGTTAATGTCACTCAGAACTTAGATGAACATCCCAACCATGTTTCAGAAAATAAAACAATTTTAAGCTTATTTTCAGTCGCACCACATGACATTTTTTAAGCTCGTAGCCAATTCATGTACATAAAAAAAGCACTAAAAATGCTTAATATAAATGCCAAACCTAAATTTATGCACATGACATTGAACTTTTTCAAATATTTACAATAGAAAATAAAATTAAATAAATTGCCTGTTAAAAATCCTTATACTATATCTGTACTGGGGCAAATCTTGGTAGAAAAAATTAGGTTTGAATGAAAAAAGTGGATTTGATCAGAGGGATGATATTATATTTATTGCACAGAAAAACACTGAACTTTTATTTTGGCATATTTATCTCTTGAAAACTGACATTTGCAAAACAACTTACACAAAATCATAAAGTAGATTTAATATATAGATTTAACATAATATTCAACATTTTAAATCTCAATATCATGTTCATGTGACTCAGAACTTAGATTAACATCCCAAACCAAAATTTAAAAAAATTAAGGTTATTCTCGGTCGCACCACATGCCATTTTTTGAGGTCGTAGCCAATTCATGTTCATAAAAAAACACGACAAATGCTTAATATAAATGGGAAACATAGATTTAGATGTGTTCAGGCCTTTATATAATGGTTAAAAAAAAATCTTTTTAAAATGTTCTATTGACACACTTTTTTTAAATGATGTTTTATGTAGTTTACCTGCTATAGCATATTGAGTTTTTGTTGAAATGTAACAAATAAAATGTAATTATGAATAAAAATGTATTATTATTTTTATTTTGTTTATTTTTTTATTTATGCAGACCTGACATTGTAAATATTTTAAAAAGTTCAATAGAAACTGAATATATGTCATTGCACCTTTATCTACCACATGCAGGTAACACATTTTAATAATAACCAGCTGCTAATTTGCATATATATGAGTGTTTATTAGATTGAATTAGATGCTAATTAGTATTTATTCAGCCCTTATTATTGTATTATACTGAAAAACCTTATTCCGCTGCTAATCAGACATTTACTAAGACTTTTTTATTAATAAACTCCTCATTAGTCTGAGGCGGACAATTGTATATGAATAAGCAGTGATAAGAAAAAACTACATTTCTTGTGGCACTAACCTTTACAAACCTTAAGCCTATTGGAAACATACTGCAGAATAAATGCTAATTAAGACCAAATGAACCCCATGTATGTGAATTAGCTGTCAGTTGTGAATATGTCTAATAATAATAATGATGATACACTCATACATCATTAGTCTGTCAAATACCTCTGCTCCACCTTGTGATGTCATGCAGAGGTAGTTTTCCATTATCCTTCCATTTCAAAAAAAGTAACTTACCACCATGGGGTAAATGAATAATGCAGGAAACTGTAAAGCAACTTGGAACATCTGGAAAAGTTCTGTGCAAGCCCATGTTTTTATAATTAAATATTTATTTTTATGTTATGTGTTTTTGTTCTATTATTAATTGATGTGTGGACTGTTTCTGCAGAGAAATGATGAAGCTCAATGAAACCTACGCCGAAGAAACAGCAGTGGGAGTGTAAACGGTGAAGAAGAATGAGGTTCAACACTGGGATGATGCTGGAAGGTCAGATTGTCCAAAAAGTGGACGATGTCTTTGGATTAATACAGGCTCCACCTCCTCGTCAGTCAATAAAAAGTTCTTTTCACTGATTCATTGATCTGTATTTGGCCTCCAACTTCACCAAATTACAATTAGACACAAATATAAGACTCAAAATAACCACAAAATCAGTTACAAAAACATTGACGTTTAACTACCTTAATCTAACTTTAATTCGCTTTTTCCAACACATTTTTTCAGTTTCGTGCATCTCTCAAAAAGGGTCCAGCGTTCCTAATGCACATAGTATTCAATCATTATTTAAATAAAAAGTAAATCAAAAGTGATGGCAGTTAAATAGGCGCTCAACTCCCTGCACGACTACGGTAATTCAACACCATCCAAAAAAGCCCAGGTCCGAGAAAACAGACTTCATGAATAATTGGGATTCTCATTATTAAGGCTCCTGTTGCCAAGACTCATGTTGTTCAGTTTGTTATTTACCAGGTGAATATAGTTTTTGTTCAAGTGCTGTCCTGCTCAGGTTGGTTTCTCCCATTTTCGGTTTTATAATCTGACAGCTCAAGCAAAACTTAAAAAACAAAAGAAAAAACATTTATTTACTCTGAACTACGGTACGAAAGGTCTGAGAGGCGGTCATCTGGACATGGTTTTTAAATAAAAGGTAAAGAAGACTGAAACTTTCTAGCGTGAAAAACCGCTGCACAAAAAAGGGACGTTTGAACCACCAACATTGAACACTATAACGCATCTAATGTTCAAACTTTTATTTCCGTTGGGCATTTTAAAGTATTCAGAGCAAGAATCGACATTATTGTTGTAAAAATACTGATACTATTTGGTCAAAATGAGCATACTTTCAGACCTAAACGTTAAAAATGTTAAATACGGTAATGTTCTGGGTATTAGCTGCTACGACATAAAATATTTAGATCGCCACGTTACCTTTTATTGGTTTGAAAGTGCTTTATTTAATGTTTAATAGGTTTCACTTTAGTTTTTGAAAGCCTCATCTCACGTATGAAGCTTTGTCACATTGCTGCGTACAGTTTTGAATGACGTTTTTGTATATTTATGGAGAATTGTCGCACGGGAATGGAGGGTGCGAACGTAGCGTCGGACAAATCTTACCGCTAATCGATGAAAGACGGGAAATATCGCAAAATGACTCACGTGCATGGATCTAAAACGCATCTAAAACCTCTTCGGGCACATTTTTCGATGAGGAAACAAAGGGCGTTTTTAAAGACGGCTGGACGTACAGCTTTTCTTTCCACAGCTCCTACGAATTACACGCGTTTACAAAATGCGCCGGCAACCGAAATAGCTGCAACATTCACAAACTGGTTACTTAAAATGGAATTGCAATAACCTCTTCATTCGATTATGCGCTGCAGCGTGTGGGGACAGATGCTGGGTAACAAATGATTTGCCCGACCAACTGCTAAGAATAGACCCTGCCGTAATTTCCTATAGTGCGTATTCCCGGTGTTTTTTTGCTAAGTGCTAGTCATTATTTGTCGGACATAGAGAGGTCAGCCTGTCAGCCGAGGAAAACATAGCTCATTACGGGGAAAGTGTCTGGGAAAAGCAGGTATTGTTTTGCACATAAGGACACTTTAGCATCCCGTTATAATGACCAGACCCGGGCAGATTGTGAATCATTCTTGTTAGCGTCGTCTCGGGACCTGTAATGACTTTGATAATAAGTTTGAGAATGCCATCGGTCCGGTATTGGCGCATGTTCATTTGTGATTAGACGCCTGTCCCGCTGTTTTGGGCCAACTAGTCCTTTTTTTGTTTTTGTTTTTTTTTCCCGTAATGAAATGCCGAAGCTTTGGCAGGCAGATGTTGCGGGGCGGCTGCTGTGGCGGGAGCAGCGCTGGTGTTTTCGTGGAGTTGTAAAGTGTTATGACAAGTTAGATTATTAATTTAGCTTAATGACAGTAAACGTCATTATTTAAAGAAGCTGTGTTTTTCCGCTTTTGGATCATTATGTTCTAAAATCGTCCAATGGGAGCTGACAAAAACCTGTTTTCACCTCCGATGGATAACTGCAAACTTTATTTATTCATTTATTTTCCATTTGTATTAATATTCAAATTCTGTCAATGGTTAAGAAAATAAAACTGAAGAACGAAGTACAGGGCCGCGTATCAGTGACGGTGAAAATAGAAAAATAAAGATTACTCATGCCAGCCTGAATCACTCAAGGGTAAATGAGAAAAAAGAAACAATTAGAGTGTCGTTAAAAAGCTCGGAAAAGTCAATTTTGCATAAAAAAATCTGTTTTTCATTTTACTTTCCGGTTGGACAAGGGCAGTGGATAATAAATACGTACAGGTGTTTCTATAGCGATTACCGAGCAATTGTAATGTTAACAAGGCCCGTGATTTGTCTAAAAACACAAACAATAGTTATTATTAGACTAATGAAAATGAGTGACAACACTTTTATTTTGTTTAATGAGGGTTTTAGTTGTCAGGAATGGCTGGAATTATCCATGTTGATGACGTAAATAGATTTATTCTGTTTAACGACTCACCACAACGTTCTGTATTTTCGCATTTTCCATTAGAATTTTTCTCCATAAATGGACACGTACCAAATGTAAAACTTAATTGCATGCTCTTTAAAAAAAAAAAAAAAAAAACAGTAACTTTTTACATCCATAGTGACGTTAGAGTGTTTCGACGGCGGCTTTTGTTCAGCGCTAGTGCCGTGACGTTAACAGTAACAATAGGAGGTATTATAAGAGTTCAAGCGTCCAGGTATTTAGAGTGCACACACAGGAAGTGATATTACTCATAGAAATAAGATGAGGATCGCAGAGAGTTTTGAAAAAAGCGAGAAAAATAGCGCTTGACATTACTGTAAGAGTCATAAATACTAGTCGTTGTTGGGTTTTTTTGTTTTTTTTTTAACCAGCTACTGGCAATCTATGAATCATCATAGTTATAGTAAATTACTGTAAATTCTATTATATTGAG
>JACN01143672.1:0-12743 GCA_000787155.1 Scartelaos histophorus | reverse complement strand
AAGTGCAGTTATTTCTCAGATAAATGGAAAATTACGCATATTGGTCTGCGTAATTGCACATCTCTTACTATTTTTATTTGAAAGGTTTATTTCAATCAAAACGTTTTGTTTTGAGACAATAAGGATATGTTTAGTTACAGACTTATTTTACACTTTAGTAGCTAAGGCTCTAAATTAAGCTTTTTTTTAATGTCCAGCTATTTATGCATGTGTTGCGGTGTTGAATGTTTTGAATTTTCTTATTATTTTTGTTTGTTTCATTAGATTTTTGGGCTATAGCCTTTATTACAGCCACGTAACACAACTACAGCAAGCAGACTGAAAAATAACAGGCTGTACTGAAACAAAGGATGTATAATACTTCATTAAGGGGGTAAAAAGGGGAGTTTTAATAGAAAAATTAAGAAAAAAATCCAGGCGGTGTGAATGAAACAAAACAACTCCAGGTCTGTTTGTGATGAGGAAACTACATTAGAACATTGATCAGAAAATGGCGTAATACGGCCCACTTTTAAACATAATAGGCCTCGTTCAGCACCTTCTGTAGCCTATTCTACTCATACCATCCACAGATGTCCATATTTGAGTAAGTATTGAAGGATAGGTTCTAATTATTTCAATAAAAAAATTGTTTCAAATGTTCAACGGATTCCTGATTTGGAAAAAAATATATCCTGTTCACTTCCGGGTCCAAGTGGGAACTTCTCAGCAGATTTATTTTGCTTGTGTTTTCATTCTTTGAACCTATTACATTTCCAACGTGAATGTTTAACCGCAAATTGTATCAAAGGCCAACTAAGGTGATCCATTTCTTTTTCTTTTTTTTGTTTTACTTGAAATGAGCCTTGTACCCATAATGGACGACCCCAACCCTGGAAATATCTACGTTTAATGCCATTCGGTGGAACATTTCAGATATATCGCAATATCGAAGAGTCATGATTGTGCAGAGACTGAATAATAAACGAAAATGAAATGACTTTGCACATTTAACAAAACACTAATACAGACTAATAGATTATTGATAAAGGTTCACTCACTATGTAACTTTTCTGTTGAAGGGTCCCATCACCTGTGCGCATTTGAATGTTTAAAGTGCATAGAATTCCAAAATTTTGACTTAATTTAGTAGAATAAAACCAGTTGTAAATATAAATTACACTTTTACACAGATCAAAAAGCAATTTGTGAGAAAAAGTTGAAAATGACAAGAACTTTTTAGAGGGTTCCATATTGATGACATCATAATGGAGGGAATTTGATGTCAAAGTTGAGCAAAATTTACAAAAGAAACGTATTTTTAACAATATTATAAACATTGTTTCAAGAAAATAAAAGTGTGTTCTTCATTTTGTGTTGTCAAATCTTAATTTTTGTGTGCATTAGGTAAGTTTTGGACAGAATTCCCAACCAGGAAGTCAAATTTGAAACCTAAAAAAAAATTTAAATTCTGAAAAAGTGTTAGCAAAATCTTCAAAGTATGTTAAGAATTACATTTAATGCCATACTGTTGGACATTCAGAGCAGTAACATCACCATGGAGACAAGCATTTATTTTTTTTCCAATATAGCCTTTTCAAAACAATAAAAGGTAACACGGTGATCTAAATATGTTATGTGTTAGCAGTTAATGCCCCATAAAAGTAAAACACCTTCTCTTTAAATAAAACATTTAACTTTTACAACCCCAAACCAACCAGCTTTTCAACACTTGATAAATTACTAGTACTGCAAAACAAATACTGATGTAAGTGATTTAGACCCATTGTGTGTGTATATACTCTAAATATACCCCTATCGTATTCTTCTTGCATATTAATAAATAAATACTTTAGCAAATTTCTAGGTGTAAAACACAGATCTTCCAGGTTCCACCGTTCGCAAAAACATTACCACGTCAACAGTCGGAGCCGCCCACAGGAGATGGTAACAGCAGAGCGTGTCCTTGTGTACGGAGGCCTGCATAGATCAAATATAAGACACGTGGGTGGGACTTCCGCAGTGGGCCCGCAGGGGGAGCTCTTCACTTGGGTCCAGCCACTTTGCCGCTCCCAGGTTCTCTCATGGCTCACGTGGGCACTGAAGATGGAGACACAAGGAGAACGTTAGTCGAGCCTAACGGTTTGTGGAGGAGTTTTAGAATCGCGTTACGGTGTGGGCGGTTATGCAGATGGTCATGAGGTGTCAGGCAGGAGTCACATTTTAGTAGATACGAGTATTTTTTCCACTATGTATACGTTCATGTGTGATTTTAAGGTGCGCTATGTAACGTTTGTGGTTTGGGTCCACCGTCTGCTTGTCTCCATGGAGATGTTAAAGCTTTGCCTTGAATGTTCCGCAGTATAGGCTCAATAGGCTCACGCTAACGCCACAAAACCGGCAGACGTTTAGAAACATGCGAAATACAACTTCCTTTTAGGCTCTGTTGGCGGTAATAGCTCTGGCAAAATCTTGAAAAATTAAGAAAATGATTCATCTGTAGGTCAATGATGGATAAGTGTTTTCAACTAGCAAATTTGTAGTTTCTATTGAACTCAAATATTTACAATATTAGGTGCATAAATCTATGTTTGACATTTATATTAAGTATTTTTAGTGTTTTTTATGTACATGAATTGGCTACGACCTTAAAAAATGTCATATGTGCGACCAAGAATTACCTTTTTCATTTTCAACATTTTCTAAAACATGTTTGGGATGTTAAGTTCTGAGTAATTTGATGATATTGAGATTTGAAAACATGATATTTGAAAAAAAATTATATGCTCAACTACTTTCTTGAATTGATATTTCCCCCATAATATCATACAATATTTGTTTGAATATTCTATTTAATCTATTAACGGTGGCACGGTGACTGAGTGGCAACACTCATGCCTAACAGCAAGAAGGTTGTGGGTTCGATCCCCGGGTCGCCCGGGCCTTTCTGTGTGGAGTTTGCATGTTTCCTCCCCGTGTCTGGATGGGTTTCCTCCGGGTACTCCGGTTTCCCCCATCAACCAAAAACATGCAACACCCTATGAACAGTTTACAATCAGGGACCGTCGGGGAGTCCCTCCCTCCTGTGGGCTCACCACCTGCAGAGGGGTTCATAGGGTCTGGGTCTGGTGCATAGAGTAATGGGCAGTGCTGCCCCCGCGACCCAGCCGGATTAAGCGGGAGAAGATGGATGGATGGATCAATTCAAGAAAGCTGGAAATATGAGAAAAAAAGAAAGAAAATACATTTGTTTGGATTTAAAGCAATTTCAAAATCAGTAGTTATGGGTGGACAGCTGCACCACATGAACATTTGTACAGTTTAAGTACAAAAAACATGCAGAATAACAAAAAAATGATTTGGTTCCATGGAGGTCAAAGGTTTTACAGGTATGTGGGGAATTATGAAATTTTAACTTTTTTAACTCAAGAAATTGCATTTGGACACACATCATGTCATTGAATTCTTTCTTTTTAGAGCATCCGTTGTCTATTCTGATATCCCTTCATTATGACAGGAGCCTATGTAGATGCACCGGTGATGCACTTTTTAGTATTGTTATTCTGAAACGTCACTTGTGCATGCTCAGGGTGCTGTCCATGGTGCTGAATGCAGCAGCTCGATCCATAGGTAGGTAGTTTTTTTCCAAATACAATTAGCCTATGTTAGAGACACATCCTTAGGTCTAAACATTTACCCACAGCCCCGTTTCCTCCTTCTATCAGCCGAATATCTCCCTTTTAGATCCTACTGTGGAGTTTCAGGTGAAGTTTCTTATCTGTTCAGTAGGTCGTGCGGTGGAGCGTCCATATTGTAATGCGTAGCCAAGCTTAGCCAGCAGCCAGCGAGATGGAATTGATTTGACCAAATGAAATAGGAGCCTAATGCGAATACAATCAAATGTGTTTGGAGCTGCTCGTCTCATTGAGCTGGCGCGATGAACTTGATTATTTATTTAGGCGCAATGACATTAAGGTATTTCTCGAAGGCTGGCCTATGCTCTTTTTTTCCCAACGGCATCAGTTAGGAAATGTTCCCACTGTCTGATCTCCATTGTGGTTTCTGATCAAGCACCCACGCACCGGCCCAAGCATCTTATGATATATGAGGGCGCAAAGTAGAACAGACGACCACATTAATATTATTCCTGTTGGAAAAGTGGAATGTTTCAAAAATAGTACCGCTACGTCGGCAGTGAAAAAAACTAATTTTGAAGTAGTGGAACGCTTGAAAAATTATGTTTATGCCGCTACTTCGACAATTGCCTATTCACTCATCTATTATAATTTGTCAAGTTTCAAAAAAAGATATCACTGTAGCGTTCCGTTCTGTTCGGCAGATCGACGGATATAACCAGCTGCCTTGAAGTGACCCCAAAATTGATTATAGCCTCGTCCTCCATGGAAATCTTTAGCAGGTCATGAAGACGCTGCTGCTGAATCCACAGTTTTATCGTTTTATCACAGGCCCAGTGTCAGAAACTACACCAGAAGTCGACATCCGCATGTTTTCCACCGGGAAGCAAACAAGCCCGAAACAAGGGATTAGAGGCAGTGATTACTTGTTGTGACGGGACAGTCGTGAGTTTGTTTCAGTAATTTGTGAGCTCTGTGGAGGACAATAGCTTTTAACACTGGCTCTGGGTACATTCGGTGATTTGACAAATAAGGCCAGTTTTCGCTTGTTTTATTAAAAAAAAGCAGCAGCTGGAGGTTGTAATTTAATAGTAATTTTGCGTGGAAACCCATTTGAGAACATCTGAATTAGTAATGAACCCCTGAAAAAGAAAATAACAATGTTGTCATAGTAATTGTGGACATTTAAACTACATTTATGTACTTTTTTTTTTTTGTTTTTGCTATAGAAATCATTATAGAATTTGAAGGTAAATCTATTCATTTTAGTTTATTTCATTTATATTCTTTTTTATTGTGATGCTTACAGTCCATTGTAATGAATGTTTGACACCAGCAATAAGCTTGTCCATGTTAGTTTTTTATTATAATATTTGTCCTAAACTTAAAAATGTCAATACATAAAAAAATAAAAATACATTGGTTGAGAAGTAATAAGTATCCAAAAACTTACTTTTTCGAAAGTTCTTTTCCACCACAGTCGGCAATTAGATACTAATCGATACTAAAACTTACCGGACTCACACCAGATCGATGTGTATTACTCTGAAGTGAATTCTACACATTATCACTAATCTAGAAAGGCAAAGCGACTGAGAAAAGGTGAAATGTCTTGAATCTGTCACAACAGAGAATCTTCCCTGTCCACAAATGCACAAAGCTAAAACAGACTGAAGTACATCTGACAGCGTCGCCATGTTGGATTTGATTTGTTTCGCGTCACCTTTGACTCGCGCTAAAGCTTCGGTGCTGCTCTGTTATTACTCATTTCCTTTCCTGACAGAAAGCGACAGAAAACCACATAAACACAAATAAAACTAGTATTTTCTATCAGTTTTTCCATCATTGTGATACCAACATTGGTTTCACACCTATTCCCACAGCTGATGTCGTCAACCTCTTCCTGGGAGTATGAAGCTAACTGTAGGCACTGCTCTGTCAGAACATCTGTAACTCTTTGGCTTTAATCTGAGCTTTGTTTTAGCACAATCTGACCAGAAAGAGCTAAACTACTCCCAACTGTATATTTTTTCTTGAGTTTTCATAGTATCTTAAAACTTTTTCCGATAGTTATTGTGTGAGTGCATTGCGTCACCATGGTAACAGCTTAACATTCCCCCATTAAAGATGCATGTAGATTAAAACAAACCCAGCGTGACGTCACTGCAAAGTATCAATGTCAATATGGAGTTTTAAATTACAGTTTAAATTGAATATTTGTTATCACGCATATTGTCACTGCGAGCGGGTTTGCCTCTCCGTGGATCTGACCTGTAACTTTGTCCTCTATTGAGCCATACGTGGAACAACTGGCAAAGCAATAAAACCTCCATCTAAATGAGTAGAGAGGCAACATTTCACCAGAAAAGTTACATAGTGCACTTTAATGTAGGGGGAATGGTCAACCAGATCTCGCAACCGGCAAACTATTTAAGTGGATATTTTTGTTTGGTTCTTGGTCCCATATTATGCAAAGTCTGGCTTTTGTGCTCCACCGTCATTTATCAGCGTAGTTCTCGAAGCAAAAACACACCCGGAGTTGTATTTCGGCTCCGTCCAAACTAATATTATTGCATATTTCGACAATTTCCCCTGCGAAAAGTCCAAATCGATTTTCAAAACTGCATACACCATCTAATTTGTCTGGCTCGGGGCTCAAATTCCACCACTACAATGGCGAGTGGATAATAGCTGCTATTTTTAGCCTCATTTAAGCTGCTCCACACTCTATTGTCACCAGTAGACTGCGTAGTTAGAATGTGTTTTGGGTACAAAAAGTTGGAAAGTCCACTAATAAACTAAAAATATGAGAAAGTGGGGACTGCTGTTCTATTTTCTCGAGTAAACCTATTTAAGCAGCTGGACATGGTGTTTTGACTTAATATTTCAGTACAACAATATACAAGAGTAAAAGTTTAGGTTAGTTCTTCTCACTGTGAGTAAATCTACATGTTACAATAGCTCCTTGAAAACTTTAAAGCTCCTACATTACGTCCTCCTGTGAGCTTTGAGTCATGTTACCTCGTCAAAAACATACCTGGAGTTGTGTTTTATTTCCTTCTCCAAAGCTCAAAATGCTCCGTTCCACCTCGTGACGTCATGCAGTGGTAGTTTTTAAATTAGCAGCTACCTTTTATGTTTTTGCTCAGTAGTGTTTAAACATTCCAAGGCTGAAATTATTCAAATGATTCTAGTGAAGGTGTTTGGAGTTTAAAAATGCAGCAAAGCACTTCCTGTATTACCCATGACAACACAAGGTGGAGCAGACCATTTTACATTTTGGAGATGTAGAAAGACTAATAATAAGAGCTATTCAAACATGTGGGAATGAAACAACTCCAGGTCTGTTTTCAGGTTATAACATGACTTAACGCTCATAAGAGTCAAGTTTGCGTAATATCGGACCTTTAATAGCTCAAAAACATTGTGCTAACTAGCTATGTGCTAACTGATATCTATAACACAGTTGTTTTAAGCCCAAAAAGCACATTTAAAACACAAGACTCTGGAAAATGATATAATAACTTTGTGGTTTATGTTTCAGAAACAGATTTTAAATTCAATTATTTGTCTGGTGCTCATTTGTCAAACTTGTTGAGGCTCCGTCACCTGCTTGTTTCCCTGGGTACGTCATTGCTCTTCCTAGAATATGTTCTGCAGAAAAAAACATCAATAAAAAAAACAAGAGCATAGCTGCTAATATGCTAAGTGGCTAAACACGAAATGAATTAATTGTTAGCAAGTAAAAAGCTGTTAGCGTTAATGTTAGCATGTTAGCAGTTAAGCCATACATTTAGTAGCCCGTTTGCTACAAGACAGAAAAAATAAGTGTGTTATTGCAATTTGAGACGTCATTTAGCCAATTCATTTGTGACGGCGCTATCGTCCAAACAATGCTAACATGATACATTTTTGACATTTTTTGCGTGTGTTTTTTGCTAGTTTCTTTTTGTTTTTTGTAGAAGTCACCAAACAAAATCTTTATTGTGTGTTTGGTCATTTCGTTGCCTGGAATCCAGAATAAACTCTTCAACACTTTCCAAAATACGAGTCTGCTTAGGTTCAGATGGGCGTGACTGACAGGTGGATTAACCAATCAGAGACACGTGTGGTCTGTTCGTATCAAAATAAATATAGCTGCTTACGAGGACAAAATAATGGAATAAATATGACAGGAACTGGAAAACGTGTATTTCTGCAGAATTATTGGACTAAGTCACTGAAAAAAACAAATCTGACTGGACGGACATGTTATTTGGGTCTGTCTTTTGACGTAATCAGCATAAAAGAGTGTCCATTCTGGTGCTCAATTCCATCATACATAATATATACGTGAATACGTTTTATGGTAAGTTAATAATTCCACATTTCTACATAGGGGTGTACTATATCATTTGTCCAACTTCTTATTTCTCCCTTTTTTATGCTGTCCACACACCCCATATGTTGGCACAGCGTAACTGATTGTTGATCCAGACACTAGACTCCTTCTGCTAAGATTCACTACTAATTACATTAGCATATACTTGGAGAAAAAGTACTAGATATGCTAATGTCGTCCAAACTTCTGTGCACTGTAGAAATGTGCAATAATAAAACTCCATAGAGATTAAGATTGTGAAAGTGAAAGGTTATCCCTAAAGTGGACCGGGAAAATCGACTTTCCGACCTTTTACCGATGTTATAATTGTTTCCCCTCGCTATTTACTCACCCAGTGTTGTATTTGGAGTGATTCGTGCAGGTGCAATCTTTAATCTTTTGTTTTCAGAACGCCATATTGCCAATAAACTCCTATTTTCATTGTCACTGTCATTGATACACGCCCACTGCTCGGCGCTAACTTTGCCCTTGCTTTTTCTTTTTCTTCTTAATCAGTGAAACATGCAAAATGTGGCAGTGTCATAGTTATTTTGGTACATTACATTTGGTACAAAAAATTGTGCTTCCTGCTAACAAGATGTGCAGTTATCTCTAGGAAGGGCTGACAGCTCTTTATTGTGATGACGTTTACGGTGACATCAGCTCCCACAGTTACTTTTTCTATTACAGAAATCAGTGGACATGTTTCTTTTCTTCTCGTTTTAGATTAATATTGTGCAAATTATAACAATGATTCACGAGTGTCGTAGATTATAGCTATACAGCAGAAACAAACAAAATGTCTGCTTTAAATGTTTTGCAGCTGATTCCATATTGTCGATATGTGGCACAGTGCTTTTAGAGAATAAACAGTATCTTATTGAAAATGAAATGAAAGCGGCTGATTTCAAATATGAGTTCAGATCACGTTTCAGTTTTAACTTTTAGCCCTGCCCATTTAATCCTTCCCGTGATATTGCACCATGACGCAGAAACAAGAATCTGCGATAGTGTCATGTAGTTGCTTCCTTATAGTTTCCCAACTTTTGCTTTCAATTTGGGTTTTATCACTCTGAAAATGCAACATGACAGAACCAAGTGTCTGGGATGATGTCAGGCAGTTGTTTCCCATGATTCTTAGTAACGATGTATATGACGAAACCTCGTGAAAACAGTTTCCTTGTCAGGAGCTGTCATATTAGTTATTTCCCAAGAATATTATCTATAAAATGAAATGATTATATCTTATATCACGTTTTTTTTTCTGTTTGACACAATGACGTATCCATAGAAACAAGCAAATGATGGACCCCCAACCGAAATGTTGCACAACACACTTTGATAAACTGCTTTTCATAACATGTTGATAAGACTCCATGAAAATACAGACATTTACTTCTTTGTGCAGGTCATTATGAAGGCTATTACCTACAAAATTGCAGTCTTTGTGTTATGTTGATTTAATTTAAAGTTTGTTCAATTTTATTTTTCAATCTAACAACCAGGCTTTGCTTGCCATTTCCTTGCAATATTAGATTTTCAAATGAAAGGGAATGTGTCCAATTTGAATTCATTTTTGTCAAGATACATCATGCGCCATCAGGTAAAAGCTGCTAAATGAGTAAAAAAAAAGACTGTAAAATACAATCTATTCATTTTTTATTTCCTTTCATTTCCTCAGATACCTTTTTTCAGCAAATCAGGCACGTTGTTGGTATGAATCATGGCAATCAAATGAAATAGAAAACGCACACCGCATACCGTACACTGTGGTCCAACGCAAAAAAAAAAAAAAAAAGATCTGATTTTTTTTTGCTGAAGCGTTATTTAAAAATAAAAAAAAGTTTTTGGACATCGGTCAATTGAATGTGCTCCACATTTTTCACTTTTATGAATCATGGGAAACCAGCTGCCCGACACTGTCCTTGGTGCTCGAGTCTTTGTCCCTCTTAAAAATCCACCAATTCACCACAACAGACACCTGTTTATGAGTCATGGTCACAGACTGGATAAAAGAGTGGACTGAGTGTGTCCATAAACCAGACCTGGGCATTGTCCAGCTCTGGGTCACAGCCCTTTGTTTTACCTTTAAGCTCATTTGGAATTAGAAAATAAACATTTTACAATTTTACCTCATGCATGGACTAAAGCTGCATTGGTTTTAATTTAGAGCTTTTAAAATTTGTAACATTTTTTTAGGCAACCTCACTAAACCAGGTGTAAGCCAGGTCTAAGTCAGAACTAAACCAGGTCCAAACCATGACTAAACCAGAACTAAATCAGGTATAAACCAGAACTAAACCAGCTCTAAACCAGAACTAAACCAGCTATAAACAAGAACTAAACATTGACTAAAACAGGTCTAAAACAGAACTAAATTTGGTCTGAACCAGGTCTAAACCATATCTAAACCATACCTAAATCATCTCTAAACCAGGAACCAGGTCTAAACCATATCTAAACCATACCTAAATCATCTCTAAACCAGAACTAAACCAGATCTAAACCAGAACTAAACCAGGTCTAAACCAGAACTAAACCAGGTCTAAACCAGAACTAAACCAGCTATAAACAAGAACTAAACCTAGACTAAAACAGGTCTATAACAGAAGTAAATTTGGTCTAAACCAGAACTAAACCAGGTCTAAACCAGATGTAAACTAGGTCTAAACCAGAACTAAACTAGGTCCAAAGCAAAACTAAACCAGGTTTGAACCAGGCTTAAAACAGGATTAAACCAGGTCTAAACCAGAACTAAACCAGGACTAAACCAGGTCTAAAACAGAACTACATTTTATCTATACCAGGTCTAAACAGGTTCAAAATCTATATTTGTAAATTTGAGTGCACATATCGTAGCGACCAAAGAGACTCACGGTTTGAAATCAGGTGCAGAGCCTTTGATAATGACACTAAAGCTGCTGATTCATACAATGTCTTTCCGGATCCCCAAATTGCTTCCTGATGCCTTATTCATTTGCTGTATCGTCGCACACATATTACCCTCCCTCGCCTAAAGTTAGACACTTAGACTTGTTCACTGGGTTTAAATTAGCCTCGTACACCGTGTCCAGCATCACAGAAAGTACTAGGACTGAGAAAGATGTATAATTTAGATATGTACTTCCCAAACTTTTCTTCAGTAACTTCAAAAACATCCCAGTAGTAGAATATTGTCAATTTGTACTATTTTGCTTTCTTGTTTTAATGATTTTATGTCCAATATTCTCCATAACAACCTTAAAGGAACTGTAGGTAAGATTTTTTATTTTGTAGAAACCCTGATACGAGGTACAAATTTTACTCCACAATTCTAATGCTGATTTATTCTTAATTACAATGAGCCTCACACGAGCTTCTGATTTGGGTTGCCAGTTTCAATGTTGAAATCCAGCATGTTTAAACCTAAAGACTAGCACCTGCAGATAGTCATGAATCTGTGCTAGTGCGGACTCTGCAGCTCAGTGAGTTAATTCGGGATGTTCCAAGTCTTTCCATAAACTGAGAACAAACTTGGATGTGTCTCTATCTCATGTTAAGGATCTGGCAACACAGGCCCAGTCGTGATTCTAGTTCCTTTATTTTAAAACTGTAAAAACGCAGACTCCAAGTTGTTTTTCTTTTGTTGTTGTCATTCTACTGCTTTGATACCATTTTAGGATTGCATTAATGTAGCTTACGGGATTTGAAAAATAGTCATGCCAGACAAATTAATCTTTTTATGCTGTTTTTGGACGCTGGCAAGGCCTAAGTCACACAATGAGAGATGAGATTGTGCTACGCAGGGTGCTGGAAATCAATAGTTGCCTTCAGCTATTTGAAATGATCATATGATGGTGTGATATTTTATTTTGGAGTTGTTTACAAAAACTCAGATTTGCATAGTACAGGACCTTCAGTGTACTTTTATCAGTGATTCATTTGCGTTTTGTGTTTACTCCCATTTATAATCGTAATGCGAGCGTTCCCCCCACTATTTCGTGCGCTGTCCTTAGAGGCATACCCAAGGGCGTGCTGCCGTATCTGGCCCACTGGAGGGTGCTGTACCCGGGCTTGTCCGTGAGGGTGGAGCGTTGAGCTGGAGCGCCCCCTATGGTCCCTCCGTTCCTCTGCAGAGATGCGCACCTTCCGTACCCGGAGAGCAGGTTGGATGAGCTGTGGGCGTGCGCCAGTTCACCGTCCAGCACGGCCCTCCCGTTCACCAACCGCTCGTTCGGAACGCCGTTTGACTTCCGATCGTCCGTGTAGATCATCCCGTTGGAATAAGAAAGCTTGGACAAATCCGTAGAAGCTGGTTTACCGTTTAAACGATTGTGAAACGGAGACCCCCCCGGAATATCTTTTTTTCTAAATCCGGGTTTGAAAAACGACAAAAGATTCTCATGGCTGTTTCGGTCATGCACGCTGAAGCCGCTCTTGTCCTCAGGATCGAGAACCATGTGCAACAAGTCTTTTTGCATCTTAGTAGAGCCACCATTTTGGATTCGATTCCTCCTGAGAGTGGAATCGCGACTCGCTGGGGCGCTGTGGCTGAAAGTGTTGTCAAACAGAACTTGTTTTGGAAGCGCAAAGTCCAAAGTCCTTCCTTGGTCGAACCTTTTGGAAGATCTGAACGTGTTCTCAGTAAAAGTTCTCCTCTGTCCTTCTGGAATCCGTGGCGACTCCATGGTAGCGCTAACAATGCTACCGTTCGGAGAGTTGAGCCCGGACTGCAGCATTCTCCCGTGGGCGGTTCTCAGAGGAGGGGTAGCCACTAGCGACACAATGGG
>JACN01063288.1:0-22612 GCA_000787155.1 Scartelaos histophorus | reverse complement strand
CTGAGTTTGACATGTGTGCTCTAGATCCTTTTTTCGTACACGAGGGAATCTGTGGAAGAAATGTTGGTACACTTATTGCAGCCTTTGTGATTTGCTGATTTCATTTCAAAATGTATTGCAGTTTTGATTGTTGTTAATCTTGCAGCTCTGTGAACAATCAGGGGACACATACACTATATCAATGGGGCGATAGAATCAACAATAGTACATATATATGTAGCTGTCATTTTGAGTGACAGGCACTTGTTGCTTGTGCTTTATCCATCTCTGTCTTTATAAATCACATATCGACTGAGGAGGTGCTAAATCTGGGACACGCATGTTGTTTTCTACAGGATCATTTCTCACCTGTCACTGTGTCACGGTAAAACTGTACATTTTCTCTGACCTCCTGCTCCGAGCGCACCAAGGCAACATAACAAGCTTTAACTAAATCTATACTTTCTATTTGAGGCTCCTTTTTCTGATTTATTGAATTCACAGCTAAAAAAAACAATAATCTCAATAAAACTTGAATCAAAACTTACATAGTATCTAATGTCTCCTTTGAGATGTTTCACAGTATTGCATTTAAACAAGACACTTTTGGTGCGTTCGATTATAAATCTGATGCACCATTTTTCAAAATATTGAACTATATACGATAGAAAGCATTGATATAGATTATTATTTTACATTTTATTTATTCTAACAGATCTCTTCAGATTCAGAAAACTTAATTGATCCCAGAGGGTAATGCATTTGCAGCGTTCTCAGAGCAGATCTCACTTCTCACATACACACAAACACACACAGTGTGTCAGACTTTCTGTTCAAAACTGCACTACATATGTGAGTCAATGACATGACGCGTGTCCAACGGCTCCAATTTCCTCAGTGAAAAAGGTTCAAATGTCATAATAATTCCCTACATCCCTGTAGACCCTCTGACCTCCATGGAACCAAATATTATTTTCAGAAATCATGAGTTATTCTGCATGTTTTTTGTACTTAGTGTTAAAATGTTCATGTGGTGCGACCGAGCCCTGGGGTCTAAAAATGGCCGCCCATTCAAGTCAATGGACCCTAAAAATGGCCGCCCATTCAAGTCAATGGACCGAGCTCAATGGCGCATGACGCCAGATTAGCCTAGCCCGGCTAGGTACTTTCGGCGGCCGTAGGCCGATTGGACATGTGCAGTAGTGTCTTTTCTCCCGCGGGCACACGCGAATGCACGAGAACGCACGGAGCGTGGGCTCGCCAAGCACGTGATCGCTTCGACCAATCAGAGCGAGAGGAGCTAGAGTGGAGCAGAGCAGAGCGGAGGCGGAGCTAACGATTAAAAAGTGTTTTTTTAAGACAACTGAAGGATTTTGAGCTGAGAAAAAGTTGATTTAAACATAGGTAAAGTCGCCACAAAATCCAACATATTTGAAAGTTCAAGGTGTCGTATCAGCCGAACACGAGCAGTTTGTGGTTACATTGCCTCTATGAGAAAAATCCTCAGTCAGCCCATGGGATTTTTTTCACTGTAGTACCAGTGAGTGGCCACTACGTCAACTGCAGTCAGCTACAAGCTAACAATACCCTATCCAGTTATTTTAATAGATCCATGGGTGCGACCATCCGCCCTTAACTGATGATTTTTAAGCTTCTTTAAAATGACTCTAAATTCATCCATCCATCTTCTCCCGCTTAATCCAGATGGGTCGTGGGGGCAGCACTGCCCATTACTCTGTGCACCAGACCCAGACCCTATGAACCTCTGCAGGTGGTGACCCACAGGAGGGAGGGACTGACGGTCAACGGTCCCTGATTGTGAACTGTTCATACTGTGAAAAACATGCAACAAAATCTAATCACATTTATTTTCTTTCTTTTTTGTCATATTTTCTGAAGCGTTTTTAGTCCCACATGAAATTTCATCTTTCTTGATATTTCCCCCATAATATTCATAAAAATATTGTCTGAGCGTGTCCATTTTTTCAGATATCATGTTTTTATGTTTTCAAATCTCAATATCATATTCATATTGCTCAGAATTTAAATTAACATCCCGAACATGTTTTAGAAAATAAAACAATTTTAAGGTTATTCTTGGTCACACCACATAACATTTTAAAGTCATAGCCAATTCATGCACATAAAAAAACACTAGAAATGCTTAATATAAATGTTAACCATAGATGTATGCAGACCTGATATTATAATATATAAATATTTGCAAAAGTTCAATAGAAACACATTTTTTAGATTTCCCTGTTGAAAGTCCTTGACCCATATACCCCGGCTCTTTCTTTTTTAGCAGTTCTTCGTAACAAGCACTGGATTTTCATTTGTGTGGTTTTGTTGAACAATGCCTACATGACAATCAGGCCTTAATCCTAACCCAATAATATGTGAAAAATTACATTTTCTAAGCACTTAAGCCTCAAATGTAGGATATATGGAAATGCTCAAACATGCATGAATCAACTGAAATAAAACTCTGAGAAATGATGTGGAAATACTGTTGTAACATGGAAAAAAGCTCATAGAAGTCATTTTACATACAAACATACAGTGTGTCCAAAAAGTCACTATTATGTAACATGGCATTATGAATGATATTTACATCCATCAGAAGCTTTACGTTTTTGATTAGAATTGCATTTTATGCTTTAATAATAGGATTCTGTGTAAAGTTCACATTTCAAATGTTTTCAGAAGAACTGACAAAATGAAACAAAAATATGATCCGTCAAACTAATACAAGAATCACATTTCAGAACATGTTTGTACAGATCTAAATTACAGTTAGCAGCTTTATGCAGAATAACACAGCATCTTTTGTTGTTTGTGGAGGAAACTGCTACTTCAGAAAATGGTACTTGAAAAATTACAGCCTTGTGATTTGCTAATTGTGTCCATTCAAACTACCATTTTGATTAGATTTTGAATCATCCCGTTGTCCGAAGTAGCTCGTGTTTACACCGTGATGATCTCCATGGACACAGGTTAAATACAGGGACTGCCCACTGCACCTGCCCACTGCACCTGCCCCTCACTGCTCTGTGTAACAGGAGCTTGGGAAACAGGGCGAGAAGAAGAGAGGTATTTCAATCAATTTATCTCACTTTGTACATAAGAGGCTGGGAAAGGCACACTGAACACTAACCAGAAAACCAAAGTAAAACATACTCACTTCTCCTGTTTTTCCCCACCATATCCATACCTGTAAATCACTGTTGTGTCTTGTTCTTTTAAAGCCACAGTATGTAACTTTTTAGCCAATAGAAAAAAACGAACAAAAACAAAAGCTTTGTTCATTTTGGTTGTGATTATTACACTGAAAAACTCACAGACCTGACCCTTACTAGAGGTTTGTCTCCATGGCTAGAATATGTATGTATTGCTATTAAAGATGCACTATGTAACTTTTCTGGTTATGGTCCCACTACATAGACTGTATACAGGTCAACGACGTTTAAGGATTTTCAACAGGCAAATTTTAACATTTTGTTTCTGTTTAGATATTTACAAGGTCAGGTTCATAAATCTGTGTTTGACTTTTATATGAAGCATTTTTGGTGTTTTTTATGTACATGAATTGGCTACAACCTTAAAAAATGTCATGTGGTGTGACTGAGAATAACTTTGTTTATTTTCTAAAACATGGTTGGGATGTTAATCGAAGTTCTGAGTCATATGAAAATGAGATTGAGATTTGAAAACATGATATTTGAAAACATGGACACATCGGACAATATTTGTTTTGAATATTATGGGGAAATATCTATTCAAGTAAGATGAAATTTCATGTGGGACTAAAAAAATACTTCAGAAAATATGACAAAAAAATGAAAATAAATGTGATTAGATTTAGAGTCAGTTAAGGGCGGACGGTCACACCACATGAACATTTGACACTTTTAGGACAAAAAACATGCAGAATAACTCAGAATTTATTAAAATGATTTGGTTCCATGGAGGTCAGAGGTTCTACAGGGATGTGGGGAATTATTCTAAAATTTGAACCTTTTTAACAGAAGAAATTGCAATTGGGCAGACGTCATTTCCTAAGAAGTGACAATGGGAACGGTTCTGGCTCAACTGACTCCGGCTCCAGTTTATTTTGGATTAAAAAAACGCCGCTCTCTCCGTAACTGCTGCGGTCAGACTCTACATGATCTTGATGTTTTTATTTCGCTATTTTGTCCGTAAATCAATTCCTATCCCAATATGAAACTCTGCTCCTCCTCCGCTCCATCTCTGCTAGCCTTGGTGAGCTTCATTTGACTGGAGCCGAACTTCACTCTACCTTAGTCCACTTTTTTCTACAAGTTATGATTGTTCCACAGCTTTGTATTCACTGTATCTTGCGTTTATTGAATTGCAGGTGTGTTAATTTCTCTGAAAAACATACATTCTTACTACGAGTGGGATCGCCTTTCCACAGATCTGCCCTTTGCACCTTTCAGTACAGTATTTCGTTAACATTTCATTAACATTACTTGAGTCCTCAGTAGGGATGTAACGATATTCAAATCCCTCGTTACGAAATTTCCAAAAAAGTGAATCATTTTTAAAAAATTTTCAGGGTTTAAATGAGTCCAATCTGAAGAAATTATGTATAAAACTGGTTCAAACTGGTTTTCTTTCTTTCTTATTATAATCTTATGATAATCTTCAGTGTGTTTTCATACAGTGAGCACTACAGTCTGTCACAGGCACTTTCACATTGGTCATTATTGCTGTAGTCCTTTAATCATCGATGGTTTATTAGTTGACCAATTATTTAGATTGTAAAAATTAAATGCTGAACAGCAGAAAGGAGAAGGTAAAGTAGTTTAATCTGCCTTTTTCCACAAATACACATTTTACTTCTGTATTTGCATGAATTTACGTGCAGTTTCACAGTCAAATCAGAGATAATGAGAAGTTAAAAGCTTTTACCACGCCTCCTCTTAAATCGACAAATTGCGTTTACGTGACAAGAGTTTCTTTAATCGATGGTGACGACAACCCCGCTATCAACCAGATTATTTATTGATCATTTTCAGAGTGTAGGATCATACGATGTCAAATGGATTTTTAGTGTTTCAGTCAATGAATTGATCACTAACAGCTGCTCCATGCACTTCTACTGGTGTGAACGTACAATCAGAATTATACCTGGGTTGCCAAACGCCGTCACATACTGAGAACACGTCATATCACAGAGAGCCCTTTTAGGTATATTTTAGGATCTGGCAACCCCAAGAAACTGCTTTAGTAATTGTGGATAAACAAACATTACAGTTTGTATCAGTAATGTCAGCGTGTCTTTATGTATACGTGAATTCCCTCTGTGGATAGAAGCGACTCTCCACAGATCTGAACTGTAATATAGTGTAGTGCTCTAACCTGCTTGTCCCGCTTGTGATAGTTCACAATCTTCATTGTGGAACATTCTAGGCCGGCCTGATTTTGACTGGCCCGCGAAACGTTGTTTGGAATTAAGAAAATAAAACCTACTTTCAAAATGTTGCATAATGCGTGGACTAAAACAGCAGTGCTTTTACTTTGAAACAAGTCATTGTAAGGGTAAACTTTCAAAATGTTTGCACGTGCCAAAAGAAAAGTGGACACTGAAGGCTGTGGTTTCAAGAAAATATGGACTACAAAATATTTATTTACTGAAGTCAGGGGTAAAATAACACACTCTCTTACCAGCTTCTGTAATGCCATTTCTTATTTCAACCTAGAAATAAAATTAATAACCAGAGTAGATTTCAAACTTTTGGCCCAGCCCTCCAGAATATTTTCTGCTTCTAATTTGGCCCCTGAGGAAAAATAATTACCATAGAGAGGAGCAGGTAATGGACTCTCCAGCTTTTAACTTTGTCATTTCGATTCAAAAACCAGGGCATGTACTGTAATCACGCTAGAAAAGAAATAAAAGAAAAAGAAGGATTTCACCATTGTTGGTTCGTGACGTCAATAATCGTGAACAATCATGAAATCGTGTTGTTTTTTTCCTCACAATATTCATTTGATGCGGTGACGTCCGTGGCTGCTGTATCCTCTCCTATGGCCCCTGTCCGTGGAGATGAGTCAGACAGACCACAGTGAGAAGGCCCCAAACTGTGATAATGATCCAGAGCCTCGAGTCTATTCTCAGACAGAAGCACGTCACTGCGTCGCATCTGGCCCCGAGGAGGCCCTGTGTTGCTTTGAGCACGTCTCATTTTCCAGCGTCGCCGTCGAGTGAAAATTAATGTTGGACGAGATAATTAAAGGTGCACTGTAGGCCTCTCACGATAACGACTATGGACTTATCTTTAAATACACGACACATGGAACCATCGTTTTGGGGGGGTCAATAATTACCATTCTGACGTTTTCTTTGGGGGAAAATTACTTTTACTTCTCATTATAGATACAAACTAACCACTTAAGTGTTGCATTCTTTTATTCTCTTATTTATGAATTGCAGTTAATACACAGCATAAAGTTGAGTGTTAAAATTGACTCTCACAGAATCATTTTTAACATTTTCTTACAGTTCATATGAGTCAAATCTGTTCTAGAGTTAATTTAACATTTTTATAATTGTTACTGGACCAAAGTTTAACTCCAAAATCAAGAGTTATATTAACATTTTCAGAGTAAACAGATAACACTTTGTAGGGGTATCCTGATTCATAATTTCATCCTGATAAGATGAAATTATGAATAAAACTGGTTTCCTCTCACAGGAGTTTGAAGTGGTGGGTGGGAGGTGCCAAATTAACACTAAAGAAAGTTGAATTAACATATCAACCATATCAACTCTGGCAAATGACCCCAACTTGAACCCCCAAATAGTTAAAATAACACTTTTTGTGTCAAAAACAACACAACAACAAAATATTTTAGCCTGAAATATTAACCCTCCAGTTTTTGGTGTGAATAGGGTCTCTCAAAAAACCTCTACCATAAAAGTTACACAGTGCATCTTTAAGAAGTACAGCACACACTGCGGCATAGAGCTTATTCATGTTTAATGATTTGTTTTATTTTTCAAAAGGGACCATATATTTTGACGAGCATGTTGTTTAAGAGCTTGTCTGATTTGATTGTATAAGGACCAAACACTGAAAGAAAATCAGTGAACTTAAAAAGGCTTTTGCTCTGCCTGCATTACAGAATAGAAACAAAACTGAATCAAAATTGCCCAAAAAACCCTGAAAATTGAAATGCATGAAGCAGCTAAATTCCTGAATGACTTTGTTTGCCAGTTTTTCTAAATTTTGCCCTGAAGGCTGCACAGTCTTGGGTGACTGTGTGGAGCAGATTCCAGGACGCAAAACCACTTCTATTTAGGAGTGAACAACCTGAAAACAACAAAAATGAAACATTACATATAAAATCTTGAAAAATATTGATCTTTTTGTATACATTTGGTAGAAATGTGAGCTTATTTCAACAAGAATTGCCAAAATTATTGACCTGTGAAGTGATTTGTCATTTTTTTTTTACAATATTGTAAGAATCGTTAATCATCTGTTGCTTTTCTAAATTTGGTGTGTAACTTTTCTGGTGTAGGGTCCTTAGAGATGTTATTGCTTTGTATTGAATATATCATAAAGAGAAAATATGACAATGTAACGAAAACAATAAATGGATTTTTTATTTATTTTTTAAGCCTCAGCTGAAGTTTTCCAATGGACTGTCACGATATCGACTGATAAAATCACGGAGATAATCTAAAAAATATCTCTATATACTTTTGGTTCATATTGCGAAACCTCAGCACAGTAGGGCATGAAACGTGTCTATTTTACATTTATTCAGTTATTTATTCAATTATTGTTTTTTTATTGATGAAAAATTAGCAAAAAATAATGAAAAATTACAGATCAGGTTTGTAACTATATCTCTTTACCTTTCTCCTCCTATTTTCCTTTTTCTTGCCTGTCTCTCTCCCTCCCTCTGTATAATAACTTCTCAAATCTCTTTTTCAGCTCCTCTCTCCATTTTCTCCTCCTCCTCCTCTTCCTCCTCAGTTTCTCTCACACTCTCCTTCCCTCCTTCTGATTTTCTCCCATCCATCTCTCTTTGATGTTGATTTTGTTTATTTGGAGCATTTATCTAGGATCATTTTTTAATACTTGTCCAAGAAAGGAATGGAAAAAAAATCCACTTATTCGCGTGATCTGAGGTCGAATCGTTGTTGTGATGACGTTTACGACCGTTGGGCACCGCACTTTTCCAAGGTCTTGTTTCTTTTATTAGGGCTTGTGTCTGTTTTTTACATAGTTTTAGATGAATATTCTCATTTATTACTTTAAAATTGCTTATTTCTCTTTCATTTCCTTTCTCCATCTCTTTTTTTCTTTCCTCCTCCTTATTTCTTTCTCTTTTTTTCTTTTCTGCCGCTCTCTTTCATATCTACCTCCTTTCTTTCCTTCTTATTTTTATCAAATTAGCTCTTATACTCTTCTGTCCTCCTCAGTGTTTCTCTTATTCTTCCTCCTCCCTTCCTCCTTTTTTCTACCTTTCTATCTTTATCTCTTCCTCTTTATTATATTACTATACTCTGCTACACTTAACATTTCTCTCTCTCCATCCACCTTTTCCCATTCTTTCTCTTAGCTTTCTCTCTCTTCCTCCCTCCCTCCATCTATCTATCCCTCTCTCCCCCCTCTCGTTTCTCTCTCTCTCTTCCCCTTTTCTTCCTTATTATTCCTCTGTAAGCAGTTGTCATACACTTTATCTCTTTCTCTCCCTGTCCCTACTCCCTCTCCCCCTCTTATCATTACTCTATGAACATCATATCAATCATATACTTTAAAACTTCTCCTTTTCCCTCTCTCTCGCACCGTCTCTCTCCCTCTCTCCTCCCTCTCCCCCTCTTATCATAACTCTGTGAACTCTCATATACTTTACAACCCCTCTTTCTGTTCTCTCTCTTCCCCCTCATTTAACATTTCTCTCTCTCCATCCACCTTTTCCCATTCTTTCTCTTAGCTTTCTCTCTCTTCCTCCCTCCCTCCATCTATCTATCCCTCTCTCCCCCCTCTCGTTTCTCTCTCTCTCTTCCCCTTTTCTTCCTTATTATTCCTCTGTAAGCAGTTGTCATACACTTTATCTCTTTCTCTCCCTGTCCCTACTCCCTCTCCCCCTCTTATCATTACTCTATGAACATCATATCAATCATATACTTTAAAACTTCTCCTTTTCCCTCTCTCTCGCACCGTCTCTCTCCCTCTCTCCTCCCTCTCCCCCTCTTATCATAACTCTGTGAACTCTCATATACTTTACAACCCCTCTTTCTGTTCTCTCTCCTCCCCCTCATTCTCTTCCTCCCTCTCCCTCTCTTCTTTCTCGCTATGCTCTCCCTCTCTCCTTACCCTCTTTCCCCTCTTATCATAACTCTCTGAACTCTCATATACTTTACAACCTCTCCTTCTCCCTCCCTCTTTCTCCTCCCTTCTCTCTCCCTCTCCCTTCTTTCTCCCTCTCTCTCTCTCCCCCTCTGTCCTCCCTGTCTGTCCCCCTTTTATAACTCTTTGAACTATCATATCCCCTCTCTCTCTCTCTCCCTCCTTCTTTCTCCCTCTCTTCTTTCTCCCCCTCTCTTCCTCCCTCTCCCTCTCTTCTTTCTTGCTATGTCTCTCCCTCTCTCCTTACCCTCTTTCTTCCCCTCTTATCTTAACTCTGTGAACTATCATTAACTTTAAAACCTCTCATTCTCCCTCTCTCTCCCTCCCATCTTTCTCCCTCTCTTTCTCTCTCTCTTCCTCCATTCTCTCTCCCTCCATTCTCTCTCCCTCCCTTCTTTCTCCCTCCTCTCTCTCCTCCTCTTAACTCTCTGTACTATCATATCCTTTAAAACCTCCCCTTCTCCCTCTCTTCTTTCTCCCTCCCTTCTTTCTCACTCTCTCTTTCTCCCTCTCCCTCCCTTCTTTCTTGCTATGTCTCCCTCTCTCCTTCCCCTCTTTCTTCCCCTCTTATCTTAACTCTGTGAACTATCATTAACTTTAAAACCTCTCATTCTCCCTCTCTCTCCCTCCCATCTTTCTCCCTCTCTTTCTCTCTCTCTTCCTCCATTCTCTCTCCCTCCATTCTCTCTCCCTCCCTTCTTTCTCCCTCCTCTCTCTCCCCCTCTTAACTCTCTGTACTATCATATCCTTTAAAACCTCTCCTTCTCCCTCTCTCTCTCTCTCTCCCCCTTATTTCTCCCTCTCTCTCGCTCTCTCTCTCCTTCCCTTTTCTCTCTCCCTCCCTTCTTTCTCCCTCCTCTCTCCCCCTCTTATCATAACTCTTTGAACTATCATATACTTTAAACCCTCTCCCTCTCTCTCTCCCTCCCTTCTTTCTCACCATCTCTCCCTCTCTCCTTACCCTCTCTCCCCCTCTTATCATAACTCTTTGAACTATCATATACTTTAAAACCTCTCCCTCTCTCTCTCCCTCCCTCTCTTTCTTGCTTTATCCCCCTCTCTTCTTCCTCCCTCTCTCCCTCTCTCTCTCTCTCTCCTCCCCCTCCGTCCTCCCCGTCCGTCCCCCTCTCGTCTTATCATAACTCTTGTGTGAGCTGTCACGGGGCTTTCAGATGGCGCTGCACCTCTGCTACGTGTGTTATGGTAATGCCGAGAGTGATAAGGTGGACTCCAGATACTTGGCCTTATATGGACACAGATCTGAGGACACACGCGCTCAGGTCGGCTTTGTGGTGTCCCTGTTGCGCTTTCCTGATGGATGGTTCTATTCCGGGTCTAAATCACGGAGGAGGAGAGTTGCAGCGCGATGGTTTCTAAGAACTTGAAAGGGTTTTGAAGTTTAAAAATAGAGCTGGCCAAAAAATACGGCAAAAAAATGCGTCTATCTTTTCAGTTCAGTTGTTTTTCGAAATTAAAAATCTCTAAGTATTTATTCTACTGCCATAAACTAGACCGATCTTTTCTAGTACGAGTCCAGCGCCCGGTTGTGTCCATGGAGATACGCTTTCCCTGGAATGTTCCACCGTATGGCATTAAACTTGCTTATTATTTAACTGTAGGTGTACAATAAAAAGTGGGCACCCCTCTCCACAAATCAGACCTGTAAATTGACCTGGAGTTTGTTTCCATGGAAATAGATAAGTTTATAGTGAAAAATCCCAGGTAAAGCAACAATATCTCCATGGTGACGGACCCTTCACGTGAAAAGTTACACAGTGCACCTTTAAATGAAAACAGCTAAATTAATTCCTTCCTATTTACAATTAGAAACTTAATCTTAATACAGTGATTCTTTTTTTTTTTCATCAACAGTGTATTTGAACTGGACTAATCTCTTAAAAAGACTTAAGCCCAACACAATGGATGTTTTAACACCAACACTAATAAGAAACAGGGCAAGAATGCGTTTCAGCAAGTTATTAGAAATCAAAATGTTTCACGCCAAAACATTTCATGTGTCTTCTTATGTACTCTTAACTTCTCGTTTTTTTTAAAGACAATATAGTAAAGTGTATTTACCTTGCTGACATGTTTCGGCTGCTGCGTCTTCAGATCCGTCTCCGGTGTTGGTGGTAAATTGCCGTAATCAGCTGTTACTTCCTGGAAAAAGGAACACCTAAAGGAATGTGAAAAGGAAACATCAGGGAGACTTACCAGGACATAAAAAGACAAAGCAGAGCAGGAAAACCTATATCAGACCACTGTGAAATAAATGACCATCATCAACCGTCCAATCAGATCTGTTTATTTCAGTGACCCATGAGAAACGAAGGAGCTCATTGGTTACACATTATTAACAAGCAAAGTCTAATTTCTCCCACCCCTGCAGAAAGACGGCGTGTTTTTCAATTCCCTGTGATCATTTCTTCCTTTCCACCCTGACTTTCACTCAGACTTTCACTTTAAAGCTACACTGGAGATTTACACTACACCATGGAGATTTTAATTCTCAGCTTGGGGTGCTCCACAGTATTGGTTTTATAGTGACCGTTCGGTCCCTGTAAGAGCAGGAGCTGTGTTCACTGCAGTAAGTCAGACATGTTCCTGGTGCGTGTTGGAGGGCTGTCCTTTGTCACCGGTTCTGTTCATTGTATTTATGGACTGAATTTTCTAGTCCGGGGCCAGAGGAGGTCCGGTTTGGATCACTGATACAAACCAGGGGAGGTTCCGGGGACTGTCTTTGCCTGGGAAAGCCTCGGGATCCCCCTAGAAGAGCTGGAGTGTGTGTGGAGGAGAGGGATGTCTGGGCCTCCCAGCGCTGACTGCCCCCGTGACCCGGCCCCAGATAAAACAGATGAAAATAGATGGATGGACCATCAGGACGGGTGACAAGGTGGCTGAGTGAATATTAAGTGCAGGTCCTTTTGCGGGATGGTCTCCTGAAGTGAGGAGTGGACATAACAAACAGCAGAGGCCTGACAGCACAGACACAAGTTCAGTTCAGTAGTTCCTTAAAGATTTACGGTTGCACAGTGTTACTCTCTAGTATATTTCAGGTAGGGCAGATCGTCCACTAAAGTATAGAGACCAGCAGGTGATAACACTAGGCCAAGTTACAGATCAGATCTGTTGACATGCAAGCCCACTCACACACAAAAAAAAACAACAACATTTTTGTGCAATAAAACAAAAGGAAACCGATAAATGTAACACCTGCTGTGGAACATTCCAGACAAAGCAGGAAAGTTACATAGTGTAATCACTGTTCTCAAAATTATCATCACATTAAAATTTAAACCAGAGCAAGTGTGAACGGCGCCGTATCTGCAGTCTGTGCTCATGTGGGAGGAGTGATGAAGAAGTGTCATGGTCGCCGCTCTGTTCTCAGTGTGGAGGAGCAGACGTCTCAGCGGTCGATGGATAAACTGTGGAGCAAGTGCAAACACACATTTGTCCTCAGAGACTGGACACTGGACTAGAGACTAGAGGCCTAATATTCAAGTTAATATTTTGAAATGTCAATTGTCATAATTCTTAAGAAAATTACGCAACAAAATTACTTAGAAAGAGGAACAGAAGTAAGAAGTAAGGAAACATGAATTGATCCTTAGACTCTCCAAAAAGACAGAGGTTGTGCTCAGCAAACCTACTGTACTTTAAAATAATGGTTTATTAAAAATGTATTACTTAAGTAGAACATAACATGATTTGACTGTTTTTGAAATGCAATATACTGCATTTGTTACAAAACACATATGGTGATCAGTTTATATAACACTTTCCCACCTTAAAGGCACTCAAACCTCTTTACATCAGGGACACCAGAGGACAAAAACTCTGGGCACAAGGTTCATTAAGTATCTTTGCTCAAGGACACAACAACAGTATTCATCTGTGGAAGCTGGAATCTCACAACTTTACCAGTGGTGTTTAGGTTGAGAACAGGATTCAAACTGCCAACCTCTACCTACTATATGGAAAATAATTAGTTTCATTAGATTTTGAATTTTAAATACTGCTGAATTTCTCATTTTGAATTTTTCAACTCTAAAAAACAATGTTTGAATTACTTTTATTCGGAATTTGAGTTTCTGAAATTTTAAGCACAATGTTTCAGTATGTTTCAATTCAAAATAAAAACAGAAATAATCCAAAAAATCAAAAAATTCAAAGTGAGAAATCTAGCAGCATTTAAAATTCAAATCCTGATGAAACAAATTATCTTCCATACGACTGAGCTACTGTCGATCTTCAAAAATTATGTTAAAACTCCTTTATGCTATGCAGGATTACTAAACTTTTATTAATAAAGAATATTATCAAAAACACAAGTTGCAGCAAATAAACAGCATAATGAAAGTCCATTAATATCTATATTGACACACAACAAACTACTTATTCAACCCAAACAGCTGAAATCTTAACAAAAATAATACAAATTTCTTACTATTGTGAAAAAATTTTATATAATCAACATTTAGCTCCAAAAAATATTATTCTATCTTTCATTTATTGAACAATGAGTAAATATATGTAGTAATTATCATGGCATTTCTACCTCAAATGTATTTACTTTTAAATTTTTTGGCTGAAAATGTTTAAAAATTCTGCCATTTGTTAAGAAAATAGTCACATGCCCATAGTTATTGCAGAAAAATTAGCCAATTAACCAATTTTGAACCCTTATTCTAGTCGTCTATTTTAAACTATGGTCTTTTTCAGATGTTATGGCCTCACATGGACTTTGCCAATTGGAAACTTTGACCCTGTGTAGTAAATCTGATTATCTTCTCTGGGTCAAAAAAGGCATGCTTGGTATGTTGTACTCATGTCTTACTATGGAGTATCCGCACAGATTTTCTGAAACACAGCCTCCACTCCTCACTGCACAGCTGTTACTTCACGTTTTACCCCCGTCATGTTTGCATTGGAGTCTGTGATATCCCTCTGTGCGTTAGGGTTTGGTCAGGACGGTGGATATATTGGGTTTTTCTGCATTTAAGGTTGTTGTTGGAAGGATCTGCGGTTTTCTGGGAACGCATAGTCAGATTAGGAGGAAAGCCGGTTGTTGTAGTGAGATTTGTTTCTTTGCAAAAAAGTTAATGAAGCGTTTTTGTTGAGTAAGGTTGTTGTAGTGAGATTTGTTTCTTTGCAAAAGTTAATGAAGCGTTTTTGTTGAGTAAAATGTGACTTAAAGGTGCACTGTGTAACTTTTCTGCTGCTGATCTGTTGAGCAAATATTTTAGTATTTTTGTATAAGACCTCATGGTAACATAAAAAAGTATTATTATCTTGTACAAAATTTACATTCTATTACTAAAAAATGAGCATTTCTTTATCTTAATTGTTGAATCATTATCAGTACTTAGTATTCCTTAGTATTGAAATGGAGTAAAAAATGTTAGTATTTAATAGGAATGTAACGATATCCAAGTCTCAAGATACGATATTGTCAATATGAACCTCACAGTACGATATTCATTGTGATATCGTGGTGGGGAGGCTCAAGATATTATGATATTATACAAAATAACTAGACTGGTGTTATAAAATACTTTGTTCAGTCATTTTATTGTCATATTCAGGTGCAAAAAAAGTTCAAAAATCAAGTAACAACTAAACATTAGAGATGTAACGATATCCAAATCTCTCGATACGATATTTTCTCCATATGCATCTCATGGTACAATATTTATTTCAATATCTTGTGGCTTACAAAATTGTGAACATGCTACTTTTATAAGCCTTTGGTGCTGTTATAATACAAAAATAAGATTTGAAAGTGCTTAATAACAGTTATTTCTTCACGTCGTCTGCACTGAAACAGCAAAGGATCATGGTCTATGTAGTTTCCCCTTTTTTTTTTTGCTATTACTGCACCACTTGTGAGACTTTTGATGATGCGATATCACGATATTTTGGTTATTGTTACACCTCTAGTATTTAAACATATAAATTTTGTCAAAGCGTGCGGTTCTGGCTGGACAGGTAAGCAACTAAAAAAACAAACAAAAAAACCACAGAAATGCCTTGAAAGTGAAAGTGCTTGGAGTATGTGCCTAAACCAGATGTGATAAGCTGATGA
Organism: Scartelaos histophorus; assembly: GCA_000787155.1. Lineage (NCBI taxonomy): Eukaryota > Metazoa > Chordata > Actinopteri > Gobiiformes > Gobiidae > Scartelaos > Scartelaos histophorus. The sequence goes on along the minus strand of JACN01063288.1, from coordinate 7,159 downwards.
GGGAATCGTGCTTGGACACAGGGAGAACATGCGCACTCCCCATGAAAAGTACACAGTGTGAGTTCTGTTCTTATATAAATCTCTCTTACAATAATAAAGCCATTTGCCAAGCTGCGCATATAACACTACTGATGCTATCCACTGTGTAGGAGTAGTTGTGTTGTTTTGTCCACGGTTTATCAGCTATAGTAATGTATATGTCCCATTATCTGGAGCTGTTCTCCTTTGGGACGTGTTATATTCTCAGCAGACTGCAGGACGCCTCCTTCACACTGTCCTGTAGCTCAGACTATCTGCACAATAACAGGTCAATTCAATATAAAAAAGGAGATTTCAGCACGTGCAGCAATGAGTAATAATGGAAAGTACTGCAAATGTGTACTCAAGGAAAGTACATGGTTAGAAATGTACTCACTTACTCAAGTACAAGTACTCCTGCCAGTATTGTAGTTAAAGCCACAGTATTTAATCTTTTAGTCAAAAATATACCTGGTTTAGTCCTGGTTTAGACCTGGCTTAGGCCTGGTTTAGGCCTGGTTTAGTCCTGGTTTAGTACTAGTTTAGACCTGGTATAATGGTTTAGGCCTGGTTTAGTCGACATGGTTTAGTCTTGGTTTAGTCCAGGTTTAGTCCTGGTTTAGACCTATTTTAGTCCTGGTTTAGACCTGGTTTAGTCCTGGTTTAGAAATAACGTTACATTCACTTGATTCAACTTCAGACTAAACCTGGACTAAACCAGAGCTAAACCTGGACTAGAACAGGACAAAACCAAGTCTATATCAGGCTAAAACCTGAACCAAACCAGGACAACTTAACACTTAACACAAGACTAAATAATAATAAAATAATAAAATAATAATAAATAATAATCGCACTAGACCTTAGAATCGTCCACACTGGGTTCACTGTGGAGGAATAAAACGGATACACTTGGGTCTGTATAAAATATAGAAACTGTATTTTCTCTGGATGAAGAAACCGTAATGAGAGATCCTGTGTTTCTATGACAACAGTGTAGTCTGTTGCAGTAGTAAGTAGAAAGTCTTTTCTTTTTCATTACAAAAACATGCATCTTACTCTGAACGGGCTTCTATCTCCACAAACAAACGTTCTTCCTTGGGCTATAATCTTCTACAGTCTGGCATAAAACCCATCTGTCTCCATGGAAAATGTACCAAAGTTTGGTTTTAACTTTCTACCCCCATGGAATCATGCAGGTGATGTGCCAGCTGCAGAAAGTTACTGTACCTTTACATAATCCTGCATTTCTTAAAAACACACACAACATACTGAAATCCACTCAATGTGTTTTCATAAATAAGAACTGACTGTAAAACAAGTTCTGTCATAATATTAGAATTCCAAACTCAATTTCGATACTGAGAAATTCACTCAGTCCTAGATACTTATTACAACACCACAATGAAAATTTTAAAAAATGATCCTTCTTTCATGTACAAAATAATAATTATTCTTTTTGTTATCACGAGTTCTTATATCCATTCTGAGAAAACTCAAAATGACACTAAGAAAACTCATATTTAGTCCTGTGAATGTAACTTTTTCAGTATCAATACCTGCTCAAATGAGTATCTAGTTTCGATATTAGTTTTGGTATTGATTAGTATCTGATTTCTGATACTTTGGACAGCCTTAAAAACCAGCCATAGTCTTGAGTTTATTTAAAGACTAAATGAACGCATCATATCCCGTTTATGCACAGTTTCCTAAATAGACAACAAAGCTGTCCTTGTATAAAACACAGGTCTATATTTGGACACATCTGGTTTTGAGTCACGTCTCTGGACTCTTTAGGCTCAGGATGAAATATTCAGAAGTGTGTTTCTGTTCTGACCGGAGCGGTGGGCTGGAGGCTTTCGTCTTCAAAGGCCTGAATCACCCACTGACCTTTGGGTGCTGTGGTTGGGCTGAGTTCAAAGTGTCGGGTGCCTCTGCGCTGCTGTACGGGTCAGAGCACATACACGGTGTTTAGGGCCATGTTGGAACAGAGTAAAACTGTTAATTGATACTTTGCAGTGGACGTCATCAACATTCCTCGGGGGTGTGGTGCTAACTGTAAGCACTGCTCTGTCTGAGACTTTTTAGACTTTAATGAGCTTTAATTTAACACCAAAAACTTTACTTAAACCTGGTTTAGCCCTGGTTCAGTCCTGGTTTAGTCCTGGTTCAATCCTGGTGTAGTCCTAGTTTATATCTGGTTCAGTCCTGGTTCAGTCCTGGTTCAGTCCTGGTTCAGTCCTGGTTCAGTCCTGGTTCAGTCCTGGTTCAGTCCTGGTTTAGACCTGGTTTTGTCCTAGTTTAAACCTGGTTTATTCCTGATTTAAACTGGGTCTAGTCGTGGTTTAGATGTGGTTTAGAAATAAGGGCACATTCACTTGCAAACACCAGGTTCAACTTCAGACTAAACCAGAGCTAAACCTGGACTAGAAGAGGACAAGCCAAGTCCGTATCAGGCTAAAACCAGAACCAAACCAGGACAAGTTAACACATCTAGACCAAGACTAAACCAGGACATGTAAAAATTGCATTTGTTAAATAATAATCTGCACTAGACTTTGGAATCAAGCAAACTGGCCTCACTGTGGAAGAATAAAACTGATACTCGTGGGTCATTATAACAAACATACATGTTTTAAGAGGCTGTATAAAATACCATGTATTTGCTCTGGATGAACAAAGACATAATAAGAGATCCTGTGTTTCTATGACAACAGTGTAGTGCATGACTCCATCTGCTCTGAAGTAGTAATAATACACTTACATGATATTACAGGAGCTAATGTACAGAAGAGGCTAATTAAAAGCCTACAGGAAGTAATTTGCTAATGTCGTCTTAACTCGTGTTTTCAATCTCCAGGAATAACCAGCATAAAGCAGAGTAATGTTTTAAAAATCAGATAAAACCAGAGCAATGACATATCCAGAGAAGCAAGAAGGTGATGGAGCCTTCACCAGAAAAGTTACACAGTGCACCTTTATAAAAGTTTCCTGATCAGAGCAGGGATTCAAACTCGTAACCTCTTTGCTCAAAGGCAGGGAAGGGAATATTGCAGGGTGTTAAACCAGGAGTCAGGGCTGTTTTGTTGTGAAAATAAAAGTGCATGTCACAAAATGTGTTATAAAATGTGTAGACGTGAAGATTTGGTTGTGATGCAGCTGGAATATGAGGCCACGGTCACTAATGGACCATTCAAACACCTCCGTGGGGAAACAGAGTCTAATGTGCTCTGAGGTTTTCTCTTTAACAACAACAGGAGAAAACACAGACACTGAGAGATTTATTTGTCAAATACACAGACGTGGAGAAGTATAAAGTGGTCCAACTGTCCAAATATGTATAAATATCTAAGAAAGCAAACAGTAGCAGCTGCATTCTACACACGCCCACAATGCTCCTCCAAAATAAGAGTCAGCCACAGTGAGAACAAGGGGTGTACAAAATATAAAAATATTTATATACTGGGGTACTAAATTTGCAAATTAGCAATACTGTGGCCTGCTGTATTGATATATAATGCCAAGGGTGTTTTTTGGTTTTGTTTAGCAATTTTTTTGTAACCCCACGACAGTTTTGTTGCTTATTTTGAAGCGGCACAAACAAAAAATCAGTTCAGTAATATATCGCGATACTTCATTGTGCAATTAAAGTCATGGTTTTCTTGAAAATGTCATAAGTTCCATTTATTATTTTCATAATAACATTTTTTACTCGACCATAATATATGTAATTACTGCTAAATCAGAATATATCCTCCTTTGTTTTAGTTTCAGGATATATTGTGATATTGAACCATGGCATATCATGATGCGTATTGTATTGTCTGATTCATGGCAGCGCACACACATATTATTTAGTGAAAAGAAACTTGGATCATTAAAATAGATGTATTTCGTATTAATTTTGCACAAGAAGTGGTATAACAAAAAATACTGTTGCTAGAATGTATTTGGTTCTTAAAAAAACAGCTATTTATCATGTGTATGTCGATTAATACATGTGCCGCAGTACCATGATGATAATACTGTATCGTGAGCCGTGTATCGTGTATCGCCCTGAATCAAGGGGGACTCTGGGATTTATTCCCAGCCCTAGTGCACATGTTTTCTTTGTTTGTCAGTTTGTTTAATAAAAACAATATTTTTTTACATTAAAATTACATTAACATCTGTTTTGCTATGTGAGCAATGTCTGTCAATGATTCTATTTTTACTTGATTTAAAACTAGCTCAAAAATACACATAATCCCTCGAGGGAAAAGCTGAGTTTTCCATTAAATCTTTGTCCCTACACCAGACCACACCTCCCACTATGTCAGTCTCTCAGGTGTCAAAGCTCTTTTAATGTTTGGATCATTATTTTTATTCATTCCTCAGTCGTATCAAACCTTTCTCTGAATTATTTTTGTAATCCGTCCTTTGCCCCCATTAATCTTTTAACATTTAACTTGGCAGTATTTTTCATAGAATTGTAGCTGTCTGTCTTGAGTCCCATAGGTTTCCCAGAGCTTTCCAAATAAGGCGCTCCAGTGGAAGAGGAATGATCGTATTAATAGAATAAGACTCGGTTGAGAAATGCATTTGTATTGACCTGATTCAAGGACATTTTTGATGCATGCTGTTGCTGTGGTAACATGTAGGTGGGAACTTTATGGCGGCCGCTGTGGAGCTCTCTTATATGACAGACAGGAAAAAACAAGTGGAAATGTTGTAGGGTTTGGGAACACAGTGGTTATGGTTTCTGTTTTTCATTGCAATACTGAATAGGATTAGTTTAAAGAACACATGATCCAAAATTGAGCTTTTAAAGGCGCTGTACGGGGTTTTCCCTGTCTCGAAAAGTGAAAAACGGAGAACAGTTCATTTTAAATGGTTTGCAAGTTCTTCCTCACTTACTTTGTGCATTCTGAGCATCAATTATTCACCATGATGAGTTTCATAAGTGCTTTTCACAACTCCCAGAAACAAATGCAGAGTTAAACAGCACAGTGATGGTACTAACAACTACGCTGAGATAAGATACATTTTGCTTTCAGGTTCTATATTACGCAAAATTGACTCTTGTGAGCAGGAGTTGTGTTTTGTTTCATTCGCACATGTTTGAATGATCCTGCATTGTTTGTTTGTCTATCGCCAAAGCTCAAAATGCTCTGTTCCACCTTGTGATGTCATGAAGCTGCTGTTGATGCTTTTTACCTTTTTTCAGTAGATGATGGGAAATTCCAGGGCTGAAATCATCCAAATGTTTCTATTGAAGGTGTATGGAGATTAAAAACACTTCCTGTGTCACCACATGACATAAGAGTGTTCCGTTTAAAATATTTCCAATGTTTATTATAAAGTTGATTTCAAATAACACCAGTTAAAAAACATTGTACATTTCAATGTTGATATTTTATTCTGTCTGGTTTTGAAGTTCTGCTGTTTAGCGCTCTTTGTGAATCCAGTTTCTACTTAACAAAGAACAGTCTATCGCCTCTGCTTCCTGTTTCTCGTCATGGAGTTCAGCAATTGCTTATTTAGACGTGAAAGTAAACGTGTCTCTATAAAATAAGAGAACATGTTTGTCCAAATGAGCCCATTACAGCTCTTTCCAAGTCTGCGTTGGTAGCCAATCCTTTGGGTCTTAGGTTGTGTTGCTGCTCCAAACAGCTCTGATGTATTTATCTTGGATCTTGATGGCAGCTTTGGTGCCTTTAACATCCACTGACACAGACTGATGCATCTAAAAACTTAACAGTACGTGAGAGGCAGCAGAACTACACGGCAAACAAACCAGAGAGAATAAAATATCAAAACTGAAATGGGCACGATGTTTTTTGTTTGGTCTTCTTGGAAATAAACTTTAAATTAAATACTGGAAATAGAGGTCGAAGTCTGTTTTTTGTTTGACACTAAAACAAAATAATGAAACAACAAAATGTTTTCCCATTTTATTGTTTTTATTCTTAATTGAAATTCTCAAGAATGAATCGTCCACGGACCATTAAACGTGTATGAATGAAACAAAACACAACTCCAGGTATCATTTTGATGAAGAAACCACCAATAAGAGAACTTTAAACTTCTTGGTTTGGGGTCTGTCACCTGCTTGTTTCTATGGAGATGTCATTGCTTTGCCTGGAATGTTCCGCATTGTGACATTAAACAGCTCTACTTTACATTTATTCAATTATAGATGGTTTTATAGGACAAAAATACCTAGAAAAACAGGGATTGTGACTGTGATCGTTATCGCCTCAACATAGATCTGACCTGTAACTTAGCCTAGTTTCTTCTCTTTGATGATAGAAAGGTTTAAAGCTGTACTGCGAAACATTCCAAAGCAATAACCTCTCCTTGTAGAAAAGCACCAGAGATATAGAGAAAATCAGGTACAGACCCTTTGATTATTGAATTAATTTTAAAATAGAAAAAAAATGTAATTGCAAAATTGCACTTGATAAAGATTACATTTTTTTTAAACTTTTTTTTTAAATATATTGCCACACATCCAGGACTACCTCACACCACACAATCCAATTTCCTCTTGTAATATTAGCCAACATTGAGTCCCGTCTGAGCTGCTTCCACTCTGGCAGCCGGCCCTAACCTGATAAAGCTGTGCTGTGTGTCCATTTGGTTTGGACAGCAGCGCCCCTGTGGTGTGAACGAGCCCCGAGCGCCTCTCTCTGCCCATTCTGTGACTCAGGGTAAAAGAATAGTCCACTGGCATGCCCGGCCCTCAACGGAAACTTATGTCCTCCGAGCCAACAGGAGGCACAGAGCTGGAAACTTGGACGGAGCTGCAGCCAGTGAAGCAAATGAAGAGAGTGGATTCAATTAGGGGATTTTGTGTGAAAGGTTTTAAACGCGTAATATTTGCTCAGGATTATTGAAGCTGGTTTGAAATGTGGTTATGACAGAGTGCGTTCAGGGACACAAATTATAAGTCATCAAAACAGCTATACAAGGTAATTTTTCAGTTCGTTTTTACTGTTGAGTCTCATCCAAACAGAGATTAAAGGTCCTATATTACACAAAACTGACTCTTGTGAGCTTTAATGGTTGTGTAGAGAATTTTCCAAGGAAGGAGGAGTACAGCACTGTTGATTCATCTGCTACTATTATCTTTTAACTGCAACGGCATTCAGAGTTATAA
>JACN01083842.1:0-20110 GCA_000787155.1 Scartelaos histophorus | reverse complement strand
ATTAAGGGTAAAATTACAAGTAGTCGACTCCCAACAGAATGGCATAGACATAAAAGAGCAACTTCATGGCGAGGTGATAATGATCCCACTTATACTGATGCAATAGGGGCCCAGAGGAGTTCCCAACCAGTACAAATTGATGATCAGGTTGCAGCAGGTTTTGAAAATATACCTATAATAGCAGCATTTTTTCCAATCACACCAAACAAAAATGTAGACAGGATCAACTACATTCACTACAATGTACAAAAACTGGGTAACTAGACCCGACAAACAGGCTTTGAGGCTTTGAGGCAGTACACAAGCAGCTGGCACATCACTGTCATTCCAGAATCGCATAACACTGCACATGCTCTGAGCTGAGAAAGGCTCTGCGGGTGCGATATCTGCTATTTTATCCCAAATAATACTGCATCCAATGGCAGCTTGACCAAGGCAATACAGGGTCTCCGAACCCTCAACAAGCGCATGAAGGAGCAGTCTGGTGTTGACCAACTCATGGGGGATAACTGGATGAGTGAAAGTACAAAGCACTCGTGACCTCTGTGCTAGTCTCAGTCGCCGTGTTCACTGTGATATTGACCTTGTGTGGATGCTGTTGTATCCCGTGTACCCGTAGTCTAATAATTCGCTTAATCACCACAGCAATAGCCCCTAGTCCTGAGGACAGGGCGGTTGAGCTCCATCTTTTGGCTGATGGTGACTCTGATGTTGGGAATTTCACTGAGGCATTTACTACATTGTTTGGGGAAGAAATGACACCTCTGTAAATAGTATAAACCTCTGGGTGTGAACTTATTTTGTTTATCCATGAGTTTATAGCTGAAAATCGAGAGAAGTGGTTATAAATGATGATCTAAGCATAAATGTGATAAACAGGAGGGAAATGTTAGAATAATTGTGTATTTTATCCCATCTATACTATAATCATATGTTAGAAAGTTCTATGTGCTAATAACCTCTTTGTGCTTGAACTATGTACAGTTTGGCCGTCACTTGTTTTGGGACAAAACAAAGATAATGTGGTGTCTTCTCTCAGACCAGAGAGAAACAGCAGCCTGAGTGCAGATGACGTACAAAGACAGCAGCCAGACATTAATCATACAAAACTGTATCATGTATAATTGTGTATGATGTTATCACTAAGTTTCCCCATCCTTGAGGGTGACATCCATTCATTGTAACTAGGGACCTTCCTAAATAAAAGTGAAAGACGGCATTGGGCTTCAGGGCGGATAGAGATTGTAATTGAAGTGACGCTCTCTGTTCGGGTTTAAACCTAACGTGAGAAATAAAAACAGCTTCAAATGAATAAATACAAGATATTTGTTTAATGCCATACTGGGTAACATCGCAGGAAAAGCAATGACATCAGCATGAGACATGCAGATGGCAGATCTTCCACCAGAAATATAACACAGTGCACCATTAACTTGTTAACATAGGCTCCCAAATTTACTATTGCCTCCTTGTAAATTATATGCAGAGATATTGCACTTTGATGAGCTCTTTGTTTTACCCATGTGGTTTTGCACCACTAACTGGTGTAGTTGTTGGTTTAAGATTAACTGATGCATATTCTTTCATTTGAAATTAAAAGCGTGTGTGTTAATGTCCACAAACCTTCACTTGTTTCAGTTAATTTTCATATTGCAGTATATGTAACATTGCAGTTTCAGTATCAGGAGATTTAGATACAAATTTTCAAATGGCATTTTTGATGCTACACAAACTTGGCATTATGTGAACACATTATGTCTCATTATGTCTCCTGTAGAGACACTGGTCAATATGTGGTTTCTGGATTGGTCTAATTGGTGTAGTTGGGATAAAATCAATCCATACTCCAAGAAAATGGTGATGTGATGTCTTCTTTGGCAATCCCCCAGTCTCTTTAGTGTTCAAGTGTAAAAGTCCAGGTTTATTTTAAAGCAGCAGCTATTCAGGTCAGGAGCCCACTGCTGGTGAACACAGTGCTGGGCTATAGTCACTAAATGAATCGGGCAGTGTGGTTGCATACTCCACTAGATGGTATGAATCTCGAATGTCTGCCAAGCCGAACCAGAACACAGTCCACGAACCATTCACAAAGCTGCCATCACAATGTTTGAAGTACCTACACAGACAAACAGAACAACTGTAAGCACTGGGATTGTCTACACCCTTACAATTCTGTATCTGACTCGAGGCAAAGGTACCAGGGGTTGATCTTGTTGTTTGCTCGAGATCTCCAGAACAGTTTGCCCAAGTCCTGTCTAATACACTCCCATAGGATGTGGCTTGTGCCTTGGCCCTGTTTACTGCCACTGATCACAAACTTGTCCAGATAAGGAGTACCTCCATTAACAGGCTCCATAGTGATGACAGCAGCAGCACTGTATCTAGAAATATATAAACATGTAAATATGCAGACAGTTTCCAATCAATAGTATTCTTGAAATTAACAAGGCTAAAGCCAATATAATTTAAAAAATCCAAAGCAAACTACCACAACAAACTACTACAACAGAAATGTACTACAATACTCTTTGCAAGTCTACAATTTTGGATCCAATCCACAGTAAAAAAAAAGAAAGAAATGTACCTTAAAAGTCCAAAATGACATCAAACCATAAAAAATATTTCACATTTAAAATGTTGATAAACAGACAGGACAAGAAAAATGATGTCTCCCCAGGGCCATCATGAATAAGGGGAGTTGGGATTAGTGTAAAATTGATGTTACAAGAGCAAAATAATGTCCAGCTATGTTCAGTCTGATTAAAGGTCACCACACACTACAGGATTTTTTGGTCTTAAACTATTTTTAAATGTGCGATAAAAACCCACACCAAAGACATGAGGAGAATCTTATGAGACAGTCTAAAGTTGTGAATGTTTCCTGCCTCAAGTAAAACTACTAGGCTTTGATAATAAGTGTTCAAAAGATTATAGCACTGCACTTCTAGTTAAGATGCAAGTCAAAACTATGCTGTTATTTGTGAAATGTGGTGCAACAGATGATTTTAATGCACAGAAGGTTCACGATTATATACACAGAAAGTAGTAGTACACAATATCGTCAACCTTCAGCTTCACCCGCTCTGCCCTGTGTGGATGTAAACCGACACATGTAATTACTCTTGCTTTATTACTATTAAAAGGAACTTCAAACTGGATTAACAACTCTGTTTTGTGAACTGGGTGTCATTATTTGCGTAAGATTATTTGCATTTGCCTTAAGCAAATAACACACTGTCTACACATTGTCCACACTGTTCCAAATTATGATGCAAATTATATTTTTCTCTATTTTTCTAAATTGTCAATATAAATGACCCTCATCATAATTTTCAATCTTAAGAGTACAATTCGAACACACCACCTTTTTTCATACTACTGAAATCAAAAGCCATTTCCATCAAAACATCTTAAAAGGTCAAGTTACATTTGAACATAGAATATGCCTTATTTGATAAGAGCTTCAAAGTTCGAGCATCCATTTAACTTGTGAGTTTGTGTAGAGTTTCTGCTTGAATTTGCAGGATGAGAATAGGCTCCCAGAGCTGCTGTTTAGATGTGAACTGCCCACTGCCCTCATAGATCTTTGGCTTAAGGATGCTCCAAAGGGGCTCTCATTGGGGATGAGGCCAGAGGAGAATGAGGCCCACACCATGAGCTTCTCTTCTTTTATGCCTGGAGCAGCCAGTAATGCAGAGGTATTTGGCTACAGAAAGCACAGTTCCTCTTTTTGTCCCATGAAAGAAAGTGGTCACATACTTTACAGGGCTCATCTTCACTTTGGGTTAGGGGCTAACCAGCTCTCCCCCCATGATTCTGGTGTGGTGTCTGAAACTATATGCAAACCGTGAATATTGGCACTGGTACTGATGATATACCATTGGAATGTGAGATGGGGAGCTTTCCATCCTTGTGTTGGACACTGTGTTGGGAGGTGCCGAGATTTACAGGCCAGGGTCTGGTACGGCCTGGAAAGCCACATCCTTACCCATATTGTTCTGGGGGAGGTGTCCACATACTGCTGCTTTAAAAGGAGATATCTTCCATTTTTCGGGGTTCTTCTATTGGGTTTGAGGATCCCAGACGTTGCGTTGTCTGTATTGGCTTTAACTCTGATATGTAATAAACGATTACTTATTGAGAGTTGTTTTTTTATTTACCCGTAACCATCCATCAACACTGAAGACCAGCGATGGAAAAAGGACAGAGTGTGAGTAGCAAATTGTGTCTAAATTTTACCACACTGGCCCAAAACATGACTCCACCACCTCCTTGCTGACGTCGCAGCCTTGTTGGGACATGGTGGCCGTCCCCCAAGCATCCACCACTTCATCCATCTGGACCATTCAGGTTTCCACGACACTCATCGATGAGTCTTCATGTATTTCTGGCCCCTTAGAGCCGTTTAGGCATGTTCGCGGGACTCCAGAGGAATCAGCAGCATTAAATACCGGTTTGCTGTTTTCTAATGGCATTTTAGCAGCTGCTCTCTTAATCTGACGTACTTGTCTGACAGAAACGCTCCTGATTGTGCCTTTATCTGCACAGATCTGTGTTTGCTCCGAATCAGCTACAAATCTCTTAATAGTATGATAACCACACTTTTCGTGTGTTTTCGTGAAATATCCAAGGTTTTCATAGGTGTTCAACTATTTCAGGCTTTTTGGGCACTTGAGAGATGATTTTTATTTCCCATATTGTTGTAAATGTTGCTCTGCTTCAGACTGTGAGTGTTTTTCTGAAGGACTCTATGCTTTAACTGGACGCACCAGGCTCATTGGCACAGGTATGTGACATGATTTGATCCAAAGCCTGAGACATAAAAGCGTCCATGAGTTTCACTAGAAAACAACTTTTGACCTTTATGACACTTAACACAGTTTGCTTAATCATTTAGAATGCAGTGTTTGGATAATGTGGATGAGATGCTGCAATTTAAATTTACAACTTAATGACTTTACAAAGTTTGTAACTTCAGTCTCTGTATCCGGAGTGACTGACAGAGACATCTGTCCCTAAGGCTCTGTTTTATTGGCTGTTGCCATGGTTTGGTGGTTATGATATGACAGAATAGCTCAGAGGCACACTGACACGACACATGAGGAGTGCAGCGGCTTCAATATCGCATATGAGGACACAAAGTCGGGTCACGCCTCGGGGGGGAGGAGCAAATTTCAACCAAAATCGGAAAATTCTTCTGTAGTCTGTGGCGGCCTTTATATTAGTTTGGCTCATAGAAGCACCTGCAAAGTGAGTCTGCTAGAGGCCCACAAAGTCTTTAAAGTTTGAAAAACAAAATACAGGCCCAGTACATTAGTCAGCCTATAAAGTTTAGATAACTTTTTGCTGTAACAATCCATTATTAGCAGTATTCAGAAAGAATGAAGACACAGCAGTGGTTCTACACACCCTTCCGAGAGATAGAGTGTATGCAGACGTCCTTTCAATGACTCAGTATAATCTTGGTTTAGTGTTTTTTCAAATGACTTGTTGATGAGTAGCATCAAACGCTCCACATCAATTTCATCCAAGGAACGGTACCTGGACAAACAGGACAGATGCAAAATTACAAAATGTGCTACACTGTCTCTCACTTCAAAAACTTTGATCTGAAAACTGGCAAAAACTAAATTAAACGAAATTAAAAAAGGTTCCATGTGTAGTTTTATAACAAAAACTGATGAGACTGACACTTTTACTGTTCACTGTTACTGCCCCTTTAAGCCTGTCGGGGAGCGGTTGGGTCCTCATTGCCACAGCTGTTGCCTCTGTCCATGATCCCTCTTTCTCGCAGGGAAAGACGTGAATTCATAGTTGATTTTAGATTAATATAGACTTAGGCCAATTAATTGCCTATTGCACAAATTAATCCTATAGTTTTTCAACAGTTTAAGCAGGCTACTTGAAATGTTCTGTATTAGACTGAATCAAACAGTCTAAATAGGCTAGTTATTTCAATGCGCAGCCTTTTTTAATGAACCCTCATTGTCCCTCACTCACCCAATGCTCTGCTGTGGGACAGGGAGAGAGCGCAGGGACAGGAATGAGCAGAGGTGTTTGGAATTATTAGGAAATGTATGTGGAAAAAATGCAAATTAATGCAAAACTTGATGCCTTTGAGTGTCATGCATGTATGAGGAAGTGTGAAGCTCAACAGCATGAAAGAGCAGGGTGCTGGGTTGACAGAATTATTATAATCAAACTCCTTACCTGTGTATAGGGTCTCCATTTTTAAACAGTGTTCCTGACCCTGAGAGAGGAACAGACAATGTTAAATACACCCATAAATATAAATCAGAAAAGTAAAATTTTCCCGTATTCAGTACATTTTATTGCTTTACAGCATCCACTGCACAGTCCACTAAATCTGCACTAATACTTTCCAACGCATAATGTACTGAAAAGCACCATTTAAAAGCATTTTAATGTTAATTTGTTATAACTGCATTAAATGTGCCTCCATCATACCTGGGGGCACAATGTCTCTAACTGTAAGAAAGTCCCATGCATGTCGAGTGTTTGTGCTCTGGACCTTTGTGACTAAACAGCTCAGTCAACAGTGTGTCTGCAGATGTGATGACTGCGGAGGAGTCGCTGGGCAGTTGATTGAGCAGTGTGGCTATAGATGTGACCCTGCGCCGCTCCACGTCTGTCAGCCACTCTGCAGTGGAGAGCGCTGGGAGGTCCCCGGGCACAGACACTGTGCCCAACACCTGCACACATTAACACTTTTTCAAGACTCACTCAGAACAGTCAGTTCACTTTTCCTTTATTAAAGGATAGCATACTGCATATTATGCTTTTCACTGGGTATTTACTGTTAAACTAACATCCTCAAATACGCACATTTGTCTGTGACATTTGTGTAACTGATGTACGGGCCACATGCACCTGCTGCAAGACATAATCTTAAACATAATTTCACCAAACTTTGCAGAACACAAACTGTAGGCTCCTGTCACCACACGAGGAATAGGCAAAGAGACACATCATTAGTCCATTTGAGAAACCGGTCAGTTCAATGTCATTGGGCCATATTAAATAATTTGTCAATTAGTTCAGCTAATTTCAATTTGAAAGTTGAACAAAAATCTATGTCTAAATGTGTCAGAGCAGATAAGTAATTTATGACAGGCTAAATTATATATTTATTTTGCTGTGAAAGTACAGATATGAGTACTGTTAAAATACCAGTGTAGCGATTAAGCCTTCATGATAACCCTCCCCAGTTTTACCTTGTGCTGGTGACACCGTAGCCCTCCACACTTGTTGAGAATCATGACTTTGTGTGGCTGCAGAGCTCTGGAGATTGCTGCGGTCACTTCAGTGGAGTTCATCATGATGGAGCGCTGCTGCTCGTCTCTCCCCACTGGACACACAATGGGGATGGTCCCACAGTCCAGACTCCACTGCAGGAGGCCTGTGTCCACAGCAATGGCTGGTGGAGATCTGAAGCACAATACAACGTGTGTGAGTAAGGCTTTTAAGGGCAGGACGGTTTGGCTGAAAATTGGTAGAACAGCTATTGTGGAAAAAAAAAAAAGTAACTTTTGATGATGATTAATCCATTTGTGAAGACTGAGGAGTTTTTGGAATACAGACAAAAGGTTTATTCTTGTTACAGCAGATATAAACAGCCTCTGCCCCCAGAGCATCTCCCTCCTCTCACCAGCAGCATGTTCCTCCATCGTCAGCCCCCCAAATGATACAACGCACCAAGTTAATAGATGGTTTTCTCGTGACGTCACGTAAATCCGGAATCTGGATCGGCGGCCATGTTGGAGGTGAACTTAGCATTACTGCTATTTTACACAATGTAAAGTAAATGTCATATCTAGTAGTTGAAATAATTTCAACCTAATGGATCATTTTTCTATGGCATGTGACCATGATTTGGTAGCATAATTATTGTAGCTAATCCTCTAGTAGCAAATATATAGCTCAACACAAGCAGAAAACGGCCCTTACCAGACATTACAAATAGTTGTCCACAAGTTGAATCAAGACTAAGTATGTGAGACTGACGGGAATGTGAAAGAGTTTACAATTATATTTTTTCTCACTCAATTTGTCCTAATTTGTAATGACCTTGGCTGTCTGCACACACAATCCTGTTGCTGTTTGACGAACAGCAACATCTCGCACCATCCAGAGATGAACTGGTTGTAGCATCGAGTCCTTTGTATGATTTATTTCATCAAAAGTAACACACTCGTAGTATATAATAAAAAGTTCAATATATCCGGATATGTCACTGTTGCCCATTTGGTTGTGTCGAAAGACCATTTCGACTTCTCCATCTTGTACAGATCAATTTTGTCAATCAATGCTATTTTTTCATCATATCTCATCTTTGAAATTCAATCCAATGAGTCATAATAAATGTCCAAACGTTTACATTGTTTTGCAGCCATTATATTTCAGATATGAATCCTTTTTATTGCCAATTTCCATAAAAAATGACGGGTTTGATTTATTAGTTTGTGTACCTCCAACACGGCCGACGAGCCAGCGGCAGTCACGTGTCAGTCTATATACCCAGGGATGACCTGGATCTTCCCCGTTAGAAAAGTTAATTTGGTCCAACTGCTTTATCTCTGAAAGAAACCGCACACCCACAACCATTAGAAACCCAAACTTTTAAAACAGTTAAAACCTGCTTATGCTACCCCCATTACTAGCTTCTTTTCTCCATTGTTGTGAAAATGTAGTTCTAATGATATGTCTGTTATAAATGGTGTAAATATCTGCCTATTGTATACTGCTACATTTAGGGATGCACCAATACAGCGCTGGCATTGGCACAAACATTGATATCAGTTCAGTTGACGGCCCATTTTTGTATATAAATTGATGTAATAAGATGATTTACTGACCAATGTTGCCTCAAAACACCTTTTAATATTGAGCTGTTCTGTAATTTATATGATAAATAAATTACAAAACACATTTGGAGTGCCCAATGGGAGGTGTTATAGAGCAGTTCTTCAGATTAAAATGGCTTGTGGATTCCATAATATTAATTAATCTACTCTGTAAACAGAAATGATCTAAGCACAAAGGCATCATTGTTATTAAGAGAAGGTGGATTTGAATTTGTGGGCACTGCAATTAAATCGACAACAAGATGCATATAGATAAATAAATTAAATATACCTAATCTGTTGGAATACTAATGATTGCGACAGGCCTAAAAGCATCTCATAAAAAATAACAACTTACTGTCCAGTATGTGAAAACTGGGAAAAAAAAGTCGATATTTATCATCTGTACATTTTCTTTGGACTACAGGGCGATTTTTGGTTATTTTTAGGATACATTATGAGATTTAAAGGGTTGAATTGAAAGCTTTTATGACCCTTTTCAGATGCTGTAGTGAAGTGTTTTTGTTTATTTATTGCAGCTAAAGATTCTTTAATAATATTCTTCATTACTTTTTGTGGTATAAATCTCCTCTTGGGTTTTTTGTGTCAGTGGCAATATAATAGTTTATGGTTTATATTTACTTCATCAAATATATCATGACATGCCTAGATGTTTTCTGTGAAAGTGAGACGCTTGTTGCGAAGACGCTTTGCTCACTGGGTTCCTCGCTGTAGTAGGATGGTCTGTGCAGAGAAGAAAGGCAAGACAGAAGCAGAGTGCTGATGAAGAGCCTCTGTGAGCTGCTGGCTGTGCTCCACAAGAGTCCTGCTGCTCTGAGGGTCACTGTCCCAACAGCCAGACCATCCCATCACCACCACCGGTTTCATGTCCATCCGCTGCAGAAAGGACAGTCCAAACGCCAGGCTCTGGACCATGTCTCTGCACTCAAACACAGAGCTGTCCACCTGCAAATAAACATCCAATCCTGTTAGAAAGAGTACAGGGGTGCCACCAGATGATTAGAGAATTAGTTCCCCAGATTTGTTATATTATTAATTGCCTAACATAGCATTTTGATGGGTCAGTCCTCTTTTTAGAATTAATAGTGCGCTTTATGGACTTACAGTAGCAGATTATAGCATGCAAAAAAAAAAAAAAATGTTGTGATGATGATACATTCAAGTGAATTTAGTTTGAATGCCCAAATACGCAATGCCAACTCACAATACTCAAACTCCTCTAGCGTCACCTAGAGGCAAAACACAAAACCAAACCATTTCAAAGTTGAGGTACAGAATTTCAGTATAAACTTCCTTAACTTCTAACTCAGATTCACCTCCAGCACTGCAAAGGCAGGAGACTGAGACGAGGAGGCTCTCTGGAACTGTGTGAGCCAGTACCGGGCCTCCCGGGGGTCCCCTCCCACTTCACTGAGGAAGGCTTTGACATCCCGGTAAATGAGGTTCCGATTGGCCGGTAGGTGTCGGTCTGCGGCTGAAAATAGCCCCAGCTGTTCATTCCATGAGGCCGTAGGTTTCTTGCTTCCCGCGGTGTCGGAGCTCGCCGGTCGCCGCTGAGCTCCGGACAAGTCCCGGTGCCGGGGGCCAGATGTCCGAGTCAGAGCCAGAGGCCCGGGGCTGGACAGGTACTTCCCCGCAATGACCATCACCCGACTGGAGGAGCCGCCGCTCACCTTAGCCATGTTAAGCGCTTGGATCTATGAGCAGCGTGTGGAGCATAGTGAGGAGCATAGTGTGCAGCACCTAAAGGCGTCCGGGGACCAACAAATAATGGTTTCGGTTCCTGAATCAGAATCTGAAGAGACCACGAACATCTGCTCTATCAATTTGAGGTTAGAGAAAGAACGAATGAATGAATGAATGAATGAATGAATGAATGAATGAATGAATGAATGAATGAATAAATAAATAAATAAAACCTTTTAAAACCTTTGCTGATTATCTTTGTGCGCCCATGTGACAAGACATTCCTAGAAATTCCACTGAAGTATCGAGTTAGAAAAAGAAAAGACACATGTGATCACTTTTTGGAGGCACTAATAAAAGTTTTATATGTTATAATTATTATAAATATTATAAATATTAAGAACAAACCTATTTCATATTGTTATGATATCTCCTCTGCTAACACTATTAATAAAAAGTTAATAATTCTTATTAACAAAATACTTAGTTCTTATTAACAATATGGACTTGGATACATTTTAAATCACTCATTTCTGTAAATCTTTTAGACTTAGGTAGCCTATATAAAGCTGTCACAAAGCTGCAAATTGAGTTGCTTGATATCAGATATTACCACTTATTAGTAACAGTGATGATTTATTACTGTGAGTGTTATATTTATTATATTATTTCAGGGATGCAATGCATCCTCATCTAAAATAGTTTGCACCCTCATCTCAGATGGGTGTAAAATCCCTCATCAAGGTAGAATCCATAGCAACTGAAGAAGCAGCTTGGATGAGCTGCAAAGCATTTTCGACAAAATAAACTTTTGTTGACAAATTGAATTTTTTCTTTTGCCGTCATATTAGAAGCAAAAAATCTGACACATAATTGAAGGGTATTGTTTTATGCTCAGTCAGTTTTGTCTGATTTGTTCCCTCCGCAAGGCTGAAATCCAGTTTGACTGATACTATCATTAGGGGGCCTCATTTGCCCTAATGTCAGAATTTCAACTTGTACCCAATTTTAAAACGTGACAACATATATTAAAAGAAAGTCTGTGTAATATTAGCTCAATTGAATAATATCTACTGGGCCCACCAACCTTCTTAAGTTCCATCCTAAAGGTGTCCATAAGGCTCTGGAAGAAAAATACATTTTTCTCAAAAAAAAGTTGTTAAAAATAATGCATTTAGGAATATGGTGTCAATAAAAGTTGAATATGAATGTAAATATTGTGCATCTTTTGGTACCAATTTTATATCTTTGTTGTAGTTATTACAACTAAGACAATTTTGTCAAGATTGTAAGTATCCAGTATCCACCAAGGCCAAAGATGAAATGAGAGACAGAAAGAAAGTTTGTACTTTTTCTGTAGTGACCAAAGACTGTATAAAAGAAGTGAACTAAGCGAGTGAGACGTCACACACAGTGTTCAGCGCTGCTCAAATGAGCGCTGAACGGTTATAGGAGAGAATCTGGAGCCAGGCTCTATGTTATGAATAACATTTTTTTGACAGACAAAATAGTGACCAAAAAAAAAAAAAAGAAAAATCAGGATCGTGTAGACTGGGTTAATATGAATATTTAATTCAGGGCAGCAGTAGCTGAGTTGGTAAGAGTGTTTATTCACTAATCCAGAGGTTTGCAGTTTGAATCCTGTTCTGGAGATTGGTTGAGTGGTCAGATCCACTGACCCATGGGTTGGGTTAGGGCAGGTTTGATTCCAGCTTCCACAGCTGTTGTTGTGTCCTTGGGTCAGCTCAAGACATCCTTGGCCAAATCCCAATCACAGGTAAGCAAACAGACCTGGGGGGGACCTGGTTCATGGTACATCTATCATCTTCTACAGCTGGGCCCTGCTTTCCCCACAGCTGATGTTTTAACCTGGCATGCTCACCAAGCCTACCAGGAGCCCTGATCACCTTGGAATGCATGAATGGTATAAATGACGTGCAGAACATAATGTCAAGCTCGGCATAGGCTACAGTGGCTCTGCTAGAGGAGAAGAACATTACTGGAATGTCTTTGTGTTCTAAATTTGTTAATTTCAAGTTACATAATGTGTTGCAGGACCTATTGCTTATTCAAGGTCCTTGAAGTCCCAAAGAAATGACAGTTTTGCCACCAGAAACTAATGATGATAGAGACATAAAACTAAACTTCAGAGGTTTACCCAGTAGACATCAATAGAATTTCATGAAATTTCTCATGGAAGTTTACTTTGCCAAGTGTAAAAAATGTATACGAAGTACAGATTGATTTTCAGAAATGCAGCCTGACTATCATGTATAGTCTAAATTGTACAGTATATTCAGTTAGAGTCCATGAAAAATGTTTAGCAATTCTGACCATATAGCCTGTTTATTTGCACTGATGACTGCAGTTGTTATCCTCAGTTGATGACATCATGCTACTTTTTGGGCCTTATCTGTGTCTGTGATCAGGCTGGACACACTGAAGACTCCCATGAGCCCCGGGGCCAGAGCAGTATTGGAGACAGCGGGCAGTGCGGAGGTGCACGTACTGTATAATCTGCAGGAAGTGATTAGGGGCTGCACATCAAAGGCGCACATTCCACCCTCTCTCACCCCTCCAGGCATTGGGACATTTTGACCAAATGATATCTACAAAAGTATTCATACTCAATAAGTAGGGGTAAAGTGTAGAAAAGTTGTGCCTTTCCTTGACAATATGAAGGTGCCTATTCATTTACTTCATTTTAGGAAATCATGCCTCCTTCTGTGACCTCTGGAAAGGGAATATATTTATTGACATTACTGGTATCTTAGCAAGTAAAACAGATAAAGCAGGACACTCTGGCACTGACTGTGTGAATCATCTCATCCCAAAGAATGAGAGAATGAAATATTGAAGGTTTTTCTCTGCAACAAACTAAAACTGCTAAAACATTCTAAAAGCGGAACCTTGATGATACAAACTGCTCTGAGTAGTATCAGAACATCACCTCTCCCAAAGGGCCAGGCCAGGTGATCATAATGTGTACTTTTTGTGTGTTTTTGTTGTGGGCTCAGAGGGCACTGTTATATTTAGCATCAGTAGAGGGCAGTGCACTGTCACTTTATAACTGGACTTAATGTAGACCTTTCAGCTGCATCTTTGAGCTGGGCTTGCCATTGATAATTAAATGTAGCCTGCAATTAAGTAAATAAAAAGGTATTAAAAAGGTGACAAGTGTACTCGCTAGTGTAATTTAGAGTTGTCAGAAGTTATTTATTTGGTTGTGGTGCTTAAGTTAAGTGGAATTAGAAAAGCAGTTTTAGCAGTGACTGTGGAGTTGCACAACCCCAAAGCGGCAACTTCATTACTGAGCATTATTTTTTTCTTTGTCCTTGTGATATAAAGTACAAGTATCATACAAGACAAAGGGGCAATGATTTAACTCAATTAAATGTACAAATAAGACATTAAATTAAGTTTTTAGGTTTTATTTCGGGACTAAAGAAGAAGAAAGTTGATGCTTTTTCAGGTATTTAGTGTTGAACTATAACATATAACAAGTTGAACATCATTTTACATTTTGGTCTGCAATACGGATCTAAAATGGTTAAATAGTAATAATGTGGGTAGGGATAGAGGGTAAGTGAAAACAGGAATTTTCTGAGCAGTTAAGTATTGAATGCAGGACAATACGATTACTCAAATATGCCTGAACAATCAAAAATGCAACTCTAATGATGCGCTAACACTTGTAAAAAAAGCTCATTAAAGTTGATTTTGCATAATTTCTCTCCTTTAAAGGTCTCTGTTATGCAAAACTGACTCTTGTGAGCAGTAAGTTATGTTAGAATGTTTTACTGTGCTTTATTTCATTCACACATGTTTGAGTAACACTATTATTATTACTGCCTGTATTTCCACATGACATTAGAAGGTGGAACATGGAGTTTTCTGTTTGAGAAAAGTACAGGTTTTGTGTGTTAAATATGTGTAATTGCAATGAAACACAATTCTGAGTATGTTTGTGATGAGGAAACAACATTATAACAGAGATCAGGAGATGAGCCCTGCAAGGAAAATTCATCCTCTGCATTTAACCCCCTTTAATTAATTATCGTGGCGAACAATGTCAAGAGCCCATCTCCAGTTCTTGACCAAGTATCCAGTCTGATCTATAGAAATTACTCACAAATTGCTCTGTTGAAATGCCATCAAAAAGGGAAAGATCGCTGACTTACCATCTTTGATCATGCCCCCTCTTTATAGCACCCATCATAGCACTAATGGTAATCGTCCGATGTGTAAAATGTTTGCATAATGAGGAATTATTTGTGTGTTTGAAGCCAGCTTGTGGGCACATGGTTCTGGGCAGGCCACAAATCCACCAGGCTGTGCCACCCTGCTGCCGGTGCCACACAGGCGGGTGGTGCGCTGTGGTTGCCATGGGGTGGGCTCGCTCTGCGGCGGGGCGAGTGTTGAGCGTGTGAGGTCAGTCTGGATGTGTGTGTCCGACCATGATTAGAATGCCACTGTGCAGATTGAGATCTAAACATGTTGCTCAACCATGTAGTTAGAAGCACTGCACTCAAGAGTTGGTGTCTGGTAATTTCTCTAAACACTGGCCGTCCCACTCATTTAGAGTTACTTCAATTATTTAGTGTTTTGACTGTGGTGGATATGCTTTATTAGAGTCTGAGATGGCATTAAATGTTGTATTTAGAATAGAAATAGGAAATGCAGTGGGGGGATTGTTCAAACTGGAAATCCAATAGACCCATGTGAAGCTTATTCTCTTATTCTTATTCTTATGTGTTTATTTGATCAGGGACAGTGCACAAATTACATTATAAATAATATGAGAGAGATTTTTGCACAAATGACCTGCAGCCCCTCATATCATCTAGGTCTAAATGACACTCTTTTGCATAGTTGTTATGTGCATGTTATCTGTATTGATCAGCTCATATTTTCCGATGCCCTTGAACTATTGTATGACTTTGCATTCTTTGTCTGTCGCCTTCTTTACCTATACCTGCTTTTGTACCACTCATGCCTTCACCTCATCCTCTCTCTGATCTGAATCCTCACTACCAAAACTCCAGCACTTCATTAATCTGACCTACTGAAACTATGTAATTCTTAGGCTTGAACAAACTTTATTTTTTCCACTGGAGAAATGAGTTGGCCACAGTAGCTCACACATCACACCATAATAATAAAGAGAAAAAAACATAGAAATGATAATAATAAATTCTAAATAAACAGCAATGCTTCATATTCATGGTGTAACTGGGTATGAGCAAAAGTTTCAGGTTTTACGCACTGGGAAGCTGCAACCCAGGCCCAGTTTGCAGTGATTTCCAGTGATTGCAGTTCCACTTAGAAAGCAGGCGTAGGAGCATAATGCCAGATTTAAATTCAGTATGGTGCAAGTTCTGCATGTACTTTGAGTAGGACCTGCAGCTTGTCTCTTACTCCAACTATGGTGCGTATTTGACAGAAGCAGCATGTTGCACGTGGGTTCACACCATAACACAGAGAAGTATTAAAAACCCACTTCAGACCGGTGCACCATACAGGACTGATAAGACTCCTTATTGTGCAGGTCTGTAGTTAGTTTACACCCAGCGTCACATCAGGTAGTTCAGGCAGTAAAGCTCCAGGCACTGGGGGTCTTAGTGAGGGCCCCGCTAAGGGTCTCGATCCGCCCCTGTAATTATTATGGAGGGTAATTATTTGTGCAGGGACTATTTGTAAGCACTGTTCTCTGTAGGTGTTTTTATCCCCACTTTTGCTTATCTGCCTGTTTTCATTTATGTCCCGAATACACGTACCAGGGACTCATGGCCACTACATACAATTACTGAAGTAAGAGTAGCTTAAAGAGTTAGTCTAGGGAGTATTTAATTTATAATGTAACGTTAAAGTATTAAGTGATAATAATTTGAAGGATAAAGCATGAAATAATGCACAAATCTGGTAATTTCAAAGGACGGACACAAAAACGAGAAAAATGAAATCATGTTTGAAGGAGCGGTGCAAGAAACACAGATGTTCAAATCATTTCAAATGGTCAACATTTGTCACTTGTAGACAAAATGGGAAGAGTAACCAAAACAAAAGAGTTACTTCAACTCTAAAAAGTACAAGTTCTTTAAAAAGTTGCTCAAATAAATGTAACTGAGTACTATCAACCTGCGCTACTAACCTCATCAAAACGGTACAGCCTATATCTCTATATCTATATATAACATAACATTACAATTTGTGTGGACATTTAGATAGTAGATGTATGTCTTTTTTTTGTCTGTTTTTTAGTCCTTTTTTACACAAAATTTAATCTTGTGAGATTTAAGCAATGTTGTTACCACCTCAAAAACACATGCAGTTGTATTTTGTTTCATTCACACATTTGTTCACTTCTATAACACTTCTTGTATCACCATATGACATCACAAGGTGGATCAGACTGTTTTCTGTTTGAGAGGAAAAACTCAACCTAAATCTGCAGGTTTTGTGTGTTAAACATGAGCGAATTAAACAAAACACAACTCCAGGTCTGTTTGCGACGAGGAAACAACATTATAACATAAATTAGAAAAGAACGTAATACGGGCCCTTTAATATTATTGAGAACCTGGTAAAATTCCAAGGCGAGGCGAACGGAGCAGGAAAAGGACGCAGGAAAAACACGCTGGAATTTTCTCCTCTTCTCAGATCTTCAGGGTTTCTCAGCAGCAATTACGCACAAGTGTTACCATATGCTCCTCTCCATTGTCGGAGCAGAACCACGTATCTGCACAAAGTCAGTCTGTCTCCTCGTGAAAGGAGCCACCCCCATCTTTATCACTTTATTTTTGCACAAATATACTCACAACGGACTGCAGTAATGTTTTCAGTTTTGTTTTTAAGTGAAATTAATATAATATACATAACAATATTGGTGGAATACACTTCAACTATCAACCCACACAGTGCAAAATGCAATATCTTGGTACGTGAGAAGGAGTTGACAAGAAAAAATATCTACTAAAGGAATATGTGTGTTTTTTTTAATTCAAGCAACATTGAGTTTTGCTTCTTATTTTAAGTACAGAGATTTAGTGTGTGTAAGTGTAGAGCTTAACAGTGTAACAAGATGCATTTTCATATTTGAGGAACAAAAAGTCTTGTTTAATTGGTAGATAATTTACTAAACTCATGATAAAAACCTTCCTAATTCAAGTAATCTTCTCTTGGTTAGATTTTAGTTTTTTGTTTTTTTTTTGTTTTTACAGTGCACCAAGCAGAGCATAATTCACCTTGTCATCCTGCTTTATATTAAATCAATTCAGTCATGTTTGCAGCTTGCCACCCATTTCCTCAGCCCTCAGGTATATCAGCTTTCAATATAAAAACACTGTGAAGATGGGTGGTGTTTGCAAAGAGGTAACCGTACACCGCAAGTGGGTGCCCATTGGGATTATGGGTATTTTTGGTCTTGCAGTAAATTTGGGTTTTCTGATTTGTCTATGTTGGGATTTGGATAAGGAGCGGAGGAAGATTGAACTGCACCGGTCTGTGTACAGTAGGTCGGCCATGTTTCACCCACGGCCTTCTGGGACGTGGTAATTGCTGCTAAGCTCCAGCCGTTCGCGCAGTTTGTCGGGATCAGCGTCCGGCAATCTCTGACAATCATGTCTTCGTGATCTGTGGAATTTTGCTGTGTAAAAAACATACAAGATAAAAAAACATACAAGATAAATGTGCAAGTTAAAGATAAAATTAAATGTCATTGCTTTGCCTGCATGTTATGGCATTGAACTTACCTTCCACACAAATAAGAAGTCAGCCAAGCCAAGTTACAAGTCCCAGTCAGTGTAAGAATATATATTTTTAAAGGTATTTAAGAATGAGGAAAATTACAGGGAAAGAATTATCACTTTTTGTCCCCTACAGGTGGTTTTATTGTTCAAAAATAAATGAAAAACAGGGATTTTAAGGCACAAAATGCACCTTTTAAACCAACCCCACCCTCAAAATAAAAAAAAACAAAATAATAATGACTTGTTACTTAGATGCTTGCAAGAAACAACGTCCAAGATCTTTGAATAAAAGCGATAAAATAAAAGCGCATTTGTTGTTAGACATATCAGCACATCTATATATAATGACAATATTTATCATGGGTCCTTTTTCTTTGCATTGATGGGACAATATTGTTTTTTTTCTGTACTATGATGAGATTTGATATTCAGAATACTCTTTATAGAACTAACTAAGTGCAATGTTCTGTTATTTACTTATTTTAGCTCATATTTTTGTACATTTAGAATATTTTGGTTTGGTTTCAGTAATATTGTTTATCATCCACAATGTATTTACTAGCCATTTATCACATTAGGCCTAAGTACATTTATCATATTTCAAATAACTCATCAGCCCCGATTGAAACTGGGATTGTAGTTTTTCGACTTCAACCAAAAAACGTATAATTTGAGCGAGGAACAGTTTGGTTAGAGTGTATAACGCATGTTGTCATCAGCTTTAGTATGACGCAGCCCCTGGAGCTGGTAGCACTGATGGTCTTAACCGGACTATTCTGTAAAGTGGTGTGTTGACATTGAGTTTGTCTGAGTACCGTGTGGAGGAGGGGTGTAAACAAGAGCACCTTCTACAGTACGGGGTGGACACACATTTGGGGAGGCTAATTAAAGAGGCTCGCAGACGTCCAAAGCAAATAGTAGCGGAGATGTATGCAGAGAAACCACACTCGGTACTTAGCTAAAATCATCAAGAGGGGGCATATGTAGTTAGTGTTTACAATGTGTAAAAGACTATGCCAACATTTGTACACACACAGCGGTGGCAGTCGGGCAGACCCCCTACTCTGTCCACATATGGCTGCAATTGACAGCTCGGTGGGTGGATAAATGGAAGTCCACCAAGCCGTGCTATAATTTTCTGACCAAGCTCTTTATGTAGCCTTGTTTGCACTAAAAATAAACTGCCATTACAGCCCACCGACATTTGACCCCTGACATCTGACCCCGGGGCCATGGAGTTCCAAAGGGCAGCCATCTTGAACATGCTGCTAAAAATACCACAGAGACTGGATCCACCCTGAAGTTCAAGTTTGTGTTTATGCATGTCACTTTCTGAGGCACATCGTCATAGCGTAAGCAATAATAAATGTAAAATGCCTTCTAGTACAAGTCGTAACATGAGTCCGACGTAAGCGGCACACTTATTTGCGGAATACACTGGATAGTAGAAACGTTACTTGTAGAAACGTGCTTAGTTAAACTCTAGAAGGTGTTTTGCTCTTTGTGATTATAATATATTGTGACGTGTGAGCTTCTGTACCCAAATAATTCCCCGTGTAGATCAATAAAGCTCATCCGACTCTAAGCCTAAGTGTAAAACCAATGCATTATTAATATTGATGAAATAATCCGAGTCTCTGCTTCTAGAGTATGTGTAGTTCTGTGATCTCTGGACAGCGGGGCACACCTGCTGCCCCTGCACACCCCTCCCCTCGCAAGTTAATGACTGCGACCTGTGATTATGAGCCTGTGGCATTCACCTGCACTTCCACAGCGCCCCCCACCCCTTTG
>KN500629.1:3945-19959 GCA_000787155.1 Scartelaos histophorus | reverse complement strand
ATAAATACAGTTTGACTTTGGTGAAGAAAGATTGACGGAAAGAGTGATTGCTTTTATTCGACAAACAGCATGTTAGTTTCTTCTGGAATGCTTCCAGGTTTGGAGATAAAGTGTTTGTGTCACTTCATTAAACGTGATGTGATAGACCTCAAAATAACAACCAGTATCAACCAGAAGAAAAGCAGGAGAAAATGTCTTCCACAGCACATGGCCTGATCCCTGTCTGCAGTGATACATGAAGTATCAGCATGTTTCTGAGAGTCTTTATTATATATGACAGCTTCTGTGCATTACCCCCTCCCCTGCAACAGCATGACCCAGCAATAATTATAGGCCTGTGTTGTCTTTATAGTGCTGTATAATTACACCAGTGTAGACAACAGATCTCCACCCACACTGAAAGACAATTATGCAAATATAGTGATTAAATATATCATTAATTCTAAAAGAAGTTATTCAGAATGATTTGAATGGAGAACAATACTTTGTCAAGAGGACTACCATAGTATGAGACCTTTAACTTATGTCTTTGCCATTTACCTATTTACATACACTCTGCTAACAGGTAATTAGCTAATGATGTGGGCGTGTATTCATTGTTGTAATACTGGACAGGATGTACTTTGATGTGGGGAAGCAGCACTCACACGCCTCAGTGTCCTTGACCCACTTCCTTCAGCGT
This sequence comes from Scartelaos histophorus, assembly GCA_000787155.1. Lineage (NCBI taxonomy): Eukaryota > Metazoa > Chordata > Actinopteri > Gobiiformes > Gobiidae > Scartelaos > Scartelaos histophorus. The sequence continues at coordinate 19,277 of KN500629.1, read as the reverse complement.
GATATTTCAGCTGCCATATTTCCTGTATGGCATAGTTTATCCAGGTTGTTTATGCAGGACTCCTCAAGGCACATAAATGGCATTAGATAAATAAAACATTATGCAATATAGATGGAGGCAACTAGTTTTCAAAAAAGTATTTATTTACCTTTGTCTGGCTTATTCCTGTTTTTTTAAACATTATTATTAGGGACAAATTTATTTATGTTTATTTATTAAATATGGGACAGTGCACATTGATTGACATGTTTTAGTATAGCGTGTACATGTGCCAGAGTTATGATGCAGGCTCATTTTCATCCATAGTCCCACTTGATTGTCCAATAATTTTGAAGGTTTGAAGAGAGGTCACCTAAAAATGAATTGGTATAATGCTTACTTATAGTTTACATTTCTTTAGACCATTTAGCACTGCATTATTATTCCTTCAGATTACTCTAGTTTGTTTTAGTCCTGTTTTCAATACTATAAGAACGCCATAACCTCTTTTAGACCCAGACATTGTTAGACCTTAGAATGGTTTTTATAAACTTTTGTAAATCCCACATTACTTTAAATGCTAGGAATTCATCGTGTGACCCACGCCGTGACCATTAGAGCCCACATACCGAGATAAGAACCACAAAACTCTGTTACAAGCCCCACTAAAGTGCGTAGCTCCCATGGTTCACTGCTGAGCTGTTCAGCCCTGGCAACAGCACAAAAGCATCAGAATAGAAACGCTAATTTTTCATCAAACTGCACTCACACTCTCTTTTGCCAATATTTTCTGAGCACATAACGAGACTGGAAAGTACAGCCACCATGATAATAGTCTCAACTTTCACCATGAATTAGGCTCAGTCTTAAAAATCTGTGAAATGAGCAGCTGATAACCCTGATTTGGTTTTGTGTAGGGTTCAGTGAAGCATAACTGTCCCCATCTCACCCCTTCCAAACACTGCTCATCTGTTCACTGTATGGGAGCATGATTGATAGGCATCATGCTGCATTTGTGCTCAGCTCTTTAGCATGCCAGCCCTTTCTAATCCCCTCTCTCCAGATTTACCATTCTCAGTCTAAGGACAATATTACTGCCCAATATTCTTTATACTGGATGCTTTGTGCCCCTCAAATCTATTTTTCAGTCACCATTTGTGCCCTGACAGGATTTCTTTTTGTCGCCTAAAATAGCCTGTCGTCCCCTTCATAACAAGGCGCTGTAGTTGTGTGCTAATCGTGTCAGTCGATGACAGAGCTAATCCAACCCTTCCCCCTGGAGTACTGGGCCAAAACTGAGTGCCGCTTGAACACTGCGGTTACACTATTTGCACGTTAGCAACAAACTTCTCACATGGCACTGCTCCTCTTGTTTTTTATCATCAACGCTTGAATGTGTTTTGGTTGCTAAGTTGCATTCATTTAGCATTGGTGGTGTCGCTACATAATAATTTGGATTAATAATTCATTTCTGCCCTTTTAAGACTACCACAAGTCAATAGGAGATGATGCAACACGGCAACCTCAGTGTCCTGATTTGAATCTGTGCTTGAGTTGTTGAGTAAAGTGCTATACTAGAAAGGACACGTGCAACCAATTATTATTTTATTTTTTCAATTAGTCCACTAGTCAAATGATTATTTGTAATGTAAACTATAGTATCATAAAGTATAGTATCATAAATCACAATGCATTCTTCGTTTGTCATTTTGATTTAATTGCCACAATATCTCTATGTCAAAACCTTTTTTACTGTAAATGGAACAATATGTTTATGCTTTAATTCATTTATATAATATTATTATGTGTTTGATTATGTAATACCTTGTTGCAACGGCTGGAGACCTGTTTAACATGAGGGCTCTGACAGAATGAAGAGAAACAAAGTGCGGGGATGGAGTGGGGAGAGAGTGACAGAGTAGTAAATCCTCTTTCGCAGTCGACTTTAATCTCTCTGTGAGTCCAGCCTGCTGCTCCCGACTCTAGTACTAGTATATAGTACTGCCTCCTTCAGGCAGGAGAGGGCCGAGCCTGGGCAATCTTCACTGTCTGGGCCAACCATGAAAACTCATTAACTATCATTCATTAACTGTCATTCAGGGCTAGAGGCATCAGGGACACATACCTAAGCACTGTTGTGAAAGTCTGCAATTAGCATCCACTGCTAACATAGGATGACCACCTCATTTTGTAGCAAATGTTTTTGAATGTGATGGGACATAAGTGGATGAATTCTGGAAATGTAAGCTCATAATAAGCACATAATAACTGCAACACCATATGATTGGCTGTTTTGCATTACACATACTGGAATAGTAGAAATGCCAATTATAACCCTGATAACCAGTGCAGCCAAAAAAATCTTAATTTCATTATGAGCAAAATATAAAAACCGTGTTTTCTTTGTAATTCTCTAACTAAGGGGGACCAGGGACAAGGGCCTAGTGGCTGCACAGGATGACCAAAAATTGGATATAACTGAAACAAAATCATTTATAAAAATGCTCAATGCTTGAATTTGAAGATTAGTGGTTTGGTATTAAATCCTCTTAATTTATATTTCAACTGCTAAGAAGACTTGTAATTTGATGAGTAAAAATATCTTTGTCCACTCAAATCGTTGTTTTAGTCATGGAGTAGATAAGAAATAATTACCCAGTATAACTACACTAGCTAGGTCAGTTATTTGGATTTTGAGTGTTAGTAGCCTGAACAAGATGAAGATTTTCGCAAATGTTTTGGAGTGGTGAGAAGAGCACAGGCTGTTCTTTAGACATGTGTGAGTGGCCACATGATGCAAAGAGATGAGCAATCAGCGCCTGATCAATACTAATGCAGCCCAAATGACAGTGACGAGTGGAAGGAGCAGTAACAGAAACATGTTGGTGTTATTGACGCGTGCAACCATTCTCTGTGTTCTCCTCCTGGAGCTTTGGAAATGTGTGATGACAGCTTTCAAATTGAAATGTGATTCATAAGGACTGTTGCTATTGACTACCTACCAGTTTGGGAACTCACTGTCAATAGGTAAACATGCCCAATCAGGCACACTCCAAATAGTAATAGTTACATTTGTTATGCTCTCATCAATGGCACTTGTGCAATCAACTATATTCACCAGCAAGTGGCCTACATTAATTAAATTCATATTCTTGAATACTGCAATGTTACATTTTATAACTGCTCAATTTCCATTTGCCAGTCATTGGTTTATTATTTTTGTCTGAGACCTTGACTTTTTGATGCTAGGGTACCCGTTTTTGTCCTTTTCTATTTGTAAAGTTGATATGGCAATGTTCCACGTTTTACACACTTGAAATCCAATGCATACAATTGTATTGTACCAAACCACAAAGGTAACAGTTCGTTTGAATCTCATTTTATATTCTGAGGAGTACTGGTAGTCTTGTGGTCAAACACAGGAATCACAATTAATATTGCCATTTAAAATGCATGTATGCAACTAATGCATGTTTATCATTGACACAGCCTTAAATGGTATATTTGGTGTGTCAAAGACTGCTCGCAGACATATGTCCAGCAGTTTTCATACAGCACATTTTCACTCTGTAGACTGACTCATGAAAAATACATGTGAATTTGAGTCTGCATGAGCTACAAGCTCGTAGCTACTGACTGGAACAAAGGTGACAACCCTGTCTGTCTGGTCCCATTATAATTTACCTTTGCTTTTCTGACCCTAGGCTGCTCCTGCCAATATAAACATAAGCCTCTAATGACCTATAATGAGCAATTTGTGTTCTTTTTTCACATTATGTAGATAACTTCTTACTGTAATGGGGCTTGTCGTTGATATAAATTTAACCAGCTGGCGGCTTTCAGTTGGAGAGTCATTAAAGCTTGATCTAATTTAATCTATGGCAACATTCAGAGCAGCGATGGAGAATGATAGACTGTTGACTTAATCTGCTACTGTGTCCAAGGGGAAGAAACTGTCACTTTTCTTACAGCAAATCATATTTACCCTGTGGCTTATAAGGGGAAATACCCATTACATCACTAAGATTATAACATCAAATCCTCTATTTAAATGCTTATAGACTTTATATGACAAAGCAAAACAACTTTCTTTCACATAGGTGCTTGGAAGCATCATCAATCACGGTGAGAGCTGAGAGCACAAGGTTGCTCAGCACAAGGTTGCTCAGACACACAGCTGGAGTTTGTTTTTTTTTTATAAAATGTCCGGCCCCGCCCTCCCGTCTGACTCCACCTACATCCTGCCACAGCCAACAGCGCAGTTAATAATTGAATGTGTAAAGGGGGAAAGGGAGATGGAAATACAGTCATGCTCTAACTCTGTTTTTCAGCCTACTTTGCTTTATGGCTGTTTACATTTTGCAATGCTATCATTTGGTTGGTGTTGGCAGAACAGAGCTGACTGACTAAACTAGTAATATTTTCAACATACTATAAGCTTGATTGAATTTCAGTTTTTATTTTTAGACAAAATTCAAGCAATAGATCAGCTCAAATGATTTTATATTGTATATTTTTGTTTGGAATGATGCTATGAGAGTTGACTGACTCATCTAATGAAAAATGTGTCATCTTTCCATAAGCGTGTGATTTATATGTTTTCATAAAAAGAAATCATCAAGGTCATTGTGTAGGCCTATTATGCATGTTTGTATGTAACATAGCTCGTTGAGGAAAAGTATAAAAGTGTATGATCATTATTTATAAGTTGCAACTAATTCTGTACCCCCCCAACCCCCTAAGGCCTCACAAAACTGACCCCATTAACTGAACTAAAATGTAATCCCTTTCACAGATAATACATATTTCTTTTGACATTAGAGGATTCCTCATTAACTCACACATATAATGAACACACAACTGCATATTTAGGCTGAGTTCTTCTCTCACCTCGTAATATCGTCTGGTAATACAATAAGTGCTTCACTGTGTTTTTAAACTCAGCCCAAGAATTTTCATTCTCTGCTGAACAAAAGGTGAAAGGTTAGCTGTTAACATGAAAACTACCATTTCCTGACATCACAAAAAGGAGCAGAACATTTTGAGCATTGGGGATTTGGACTAATAATAAAGGGTCAAACATGCGTGAATGAAACAAAACACAACTCCAGGTATATTTTTGATGAGGCAACAACATTCTGATATGGTCATTTAAGCATAACATAGAACATATAACTTGAAATGTCTGGTATTCCACAGGTTTTTAATTTCTAGAAAATACCCTGAAAAACATGTACTGATTGATATTGTCTGACCTGTAACTTGAGCTTTAATAATCATTGAGGTAAAAGAAAAGGCTCTACAGGCTTAGCACAAAGGTATATAAACTTCTCTTTGTCTGTAATTAATAAGTACAGAACTACTCTTGCATTCTATTCAAAAATATTCTAAATTTGATACCAGGCATAGTTTTTCCTTTGATAGCTTACAACAGTAATACTTGCCAAAATTTGCCAATGCTAATTAATGCTTCTCTTTTGCAGTATTTCACACTTGAGGCCCAAACTCAACAGCTGCCATGGCGGATGAAGCGGATATGCGCAATGAGCTAGCTGATCTGCAGACACGTGCAGACCAGATAGCTGATGAGGTAACATGGTTCACACATATTTTTAAGATTTTTTTTCCCTGGACATTTGTGCAAAAAGCTAGCTGCAGGCATTTTCTTTGATCAGTTCAGACAATTCAAATGAGTAAAAAGTGTAATAGTTTAACCTTGACTTTTGAACCATTTGAAATTAAACAAAGGAAAAATGCAATGCTGTTACCCACATACAGAAACCCCTGTCACTCTTTATGTAGACTACCAGCATGTGTTACTATTTTTGTAAGTCACAAGTGCCCCTTTTTGTTGAGGGGCAAACCAAACCTATGTTAATGAGCAAAAAGGAGTTCAGGTAGAGGAGATCATTTTAAGCAGAGGAATAATAGAGCAGCTCAAATAGCATTATTAAACATTTATGAGCAGATAAATCAGGGCCGAAGAGCTGTGTGAATGTGACGGAAGCAGAGGAGGGCTGATGGATGAGAGCCATAGGGCCTGAGGAGCAGAGACAGAGACATCTATGGAGATTATTTGGACAACAACTAGAGAACTTTGGTGATTAATAAAGTATATAGAAAATAATATGTGATTGTGTTTTATTTCACAGTCTCTGGAAAGCACTCGGCGTATGCTGGCATTGGTTGAAGAGGTGAGTACCTTGTTACCATGGCAAAATACATACAAGTTGCAGCCACTAAACTGATAGCAAGGGTAAAATTGTTGTAAAAACACAAGTAAGCAATAGGTTGGATAATTCTAGTATGTTAGTAAACTGTAACCCTTTGCAATAACACAACTCTCACAGCTATGATTTTTTTTCACTGCCAAAATGGTACACACCATGGTACGATAAAACATATATTATTTATGTTGCTCTGTTTTGCTCCTATTGAATGGAGTCAGCAGAGGTCACATTGAAACGGTAGATTCTAAAAAGTCGTGGAGTAGAGCCGTGTAGTGCTGAAGGGTGACAGTGAAAATGTGGAAAATGTCACACACTATTAGATTGCCACAGTCCATACAGCCAATTGTGTCCTTTTCTTATTTAAATTCACCTTTTCAGTTATTATTCACTGAGAGAAATTTGCTGAAAAACATTCAGAAGACACTTGAAGTGACTTAATTTTGGTTGGATGGATAATGTCAAAACCTGTGGGAGGTATTGTATTAGTGATTATATAGTTTTCCAACATTTTGACCAACTGGAACTGTAGGATTTAAATTTAAATTCCATGAACATGACCAAAACTGTGTCCCCACATATGGCATGTACAAAATAAAATATAACCTTTACTGATATCAATAGTAATGTCATGTTTTCTTAATTACAAGAACATTGGACGTGGTGGCCAAGTTGTTAATGGTGTTTTGGTTCTTAAGGTGAATATCCAGTATGAAAACAAAATCAGCTTCACTTGAGTCTCTGATTTAAGTTGCCATTTTCACTACTGTAATCCAGTTGGTTTAAACCCAAAAGGACTCTCACAGATCTGAATCATCACCACCTAAACCTGAGCACCGAGAATAAGAAAAACTTACAGTTAAAGTTCCTTTCTTAAATATGTAAATCCTACTGAAATGTTCATTTATGTCTATTCAGCACCACCCCAAACACCAAGACTACTCCAAACAAAGATGGTGGGTTCTTTGTTTTTTCCTTGCTGTGGACTGCAGTGCAGTGTTTACTTTACATTTTTCCTTGCATTCTAGTTCTTCAAACCAGCAGCATGAGTGGATCTGTCTCATCTCTTTTAATTTTGTAAACTGTCCTAGCTCTAACCCCAATGTCTTTAATGCTGGTCTCCATCCTGCCTTATCATCAGGCCTGACCTTACACCTGCAGGGGCTGGAGAAGCGACCTTTAAGGATAATGCCAAGGAAGAGTCTTTTGTTCCCTCCAACAGTTACTACGCAGTTTGAAAATGCCACTGCACCATTGTTATCTAGTTGTATTGTAGTTTCTATTCTAATTTGGAACTATAAGAAAACAGTAATACAAGTATTTAGTAACAGTAAAGTCTTGAAGCTTAACGTGACTTGGAAAGTGTGTGACCCAACGGTGCACTTTAAGTAAGAAAACACACGTGCCCTCCCTGCGTGACCCCTGCCCCTTTAAAAAGGCTTATAGTGAAGATTACTGAGCACTAACTGAATAAGTGGAGAGCTTGCAGGCAGCAAGACAGCGGCCTAGTGTTCACCCTGATAATATACATCACTCAATAATTTCAGAGGAGTGTTTTAACTCAGTTAACTTAGCTGAAAGAGAAATTCATCCAGAATTAAAACATTTGAGAGCATGGCTGAGCATTATACTTGCTTTTACAATTGCAAGACTGGACTTACACCTTGACTGTAGCCTATGCTCTAGGCATGTGTCTAGCTTTGATTCTTGTTTCCTGTTTTAAATAAATTCCCATTATATCTTTTTCACAAATGTGTTTTGTTCAAAAATAATTACAGTCCCCAAAATAACATCAAAAGCTGATTTTCAAGTAATATGCAAATCCTTTTACTTTTTATATTAGACATAATCCTATAAGGAGCACGCCCACACTGTTACCCTTCATCTGCCATGTATGTAGTTGATTAGTCAGTGCCGGTAATTGAACATGCTCTTCCTCCCCTGTCCACCTGTCATCCTAATACCTATGAACTGATGCATGGAGTCTCATTAGAAATACATAGAGAGCAACATCTTTAAGATTTAGTGTTTGCACTGGTAGGACTAGCCGCCTTTTATTACCTTATTGTCCTCATGCTAGTGGGTAAGTGGCCAACCTGCGCCGGCACTTGCACTTGAGTGATGTAATGTGCCCTTGTCTCATGCAAATGCTGCCCATAATTCTTTTAGTGCCATGACGAGCCCTGACCTTTCATACAGTTGAGAGCGGGAAATGCTTGAGTGCTCCTCCCACTGATACTGACCCATGTGGTGTCTTTCTGCTACATCATGTAGAGTGATTAGATGAAGGAGAGACAGCGTTGTTAAGAAATGAGCTTGTAAAAATGGTAGCAGTCTCTGCGGCATCTGATATGGCACAGCAGTGTGATATTGGAAACCCATTTGGTGACGCAGCAATGAAGAGAGTCAAGTTTTTATGAGAAATGTTATCTTTGCAAAATAAAACAAGAAAATGTACAGCATTTATGAATAAAACATTGATGGAAAGAGGCAAAATAACTCGTGCCCTGAACTCTGCTTGCACTGGTTTTGTGGAAGGGCATTAAAGTGGTCAGTCTTCCAACATATTTTTGTATAGCAATTATAAATTGTGATTTAAATCATTATAAAAACTCACAATAATTTTATCATGCCAATTATACATTTTTGTGTTTTATGTATAGCTTCTCAACACTCCCTTAATTCTGAACAATCAATAGGTTAGCAGGTTTGTATTACCACCCTCACTAAATACTTTACAATACTTACATTCAGTGCTCTTTTTAAATCAAATTGCTATGCGATGATTACATAGTCCTTAGCATATACATTTAGCTACTATAGGTTGAGCAGGTAAAACATGTGACTCACAACAATGCTTCTCTGTGACCCAATTAGGATAGATTCCAGGAGACAGGCTAGTGGATATCTCAATGGAGGAATCAATAGCAAGATACCAGGAACTTGGTCTAAATATCACCTTATGCAGTGTTGCTGTGTAGCAGCCCAGTGCTTTTACATTGTGATATATGAACACTTAACACCATGCTAGCAGACAATTTACCTTCTTATTAAAAGAGTTTAGCTTGAAAACTATTTCAATATATGGAATGTTGAATGTGAAATATCAAATATTCAAAGAAAAAAAAAAAAAAAAAAAATTGGAAGTTTAAATATAAGCCAATTATACTGTATGCCAAACATTGCGTTTTTGTTAAACACTATAGCTTTATACCTTGCAATCAAATTTTAAGGTCTGAAAAGGTACAACTTTTCTGGTGGTGTCTGCAACCTGCTTGTCTCCATGGAAATGTTATTCTTTTTCTTGTGTGCAATTTAACATTATGGCAATCATTATTTTATTCATTGAACTCTGATTTTACTGCATCAGCAATATTTCTGAAAATATGCATTCTTGTAAGTGAGGTCTCCTCTCACCACATCTGATGTGTTACCTGGCATTACCTGTGTGTCTTTATGAAGATAGATTAGTTTAATGCTACAGTGTGAAACAATCCAGGCAAAACAATAACCCCTCTATGGTGACAAGGAAGTGCCACCATAAAGTTATACAGGGCTCATGTACTGAGCATATGTTTGGTGTCTGCAACCTGCTCGTAGCTTGTTATGTATTCAGGCCGTAGCTGTGTTCTTTCTAGTTTTAAGCTACTGTCTTTCAATCCAATCGATATTTCCAAGACACGGTATCTCATTTATCGGCAGCAGATTGCTTCACAGTCTGTTTGATTGATACAAATATCAGTGTCAGTGTGCCTACAGTACTGGCCTCTATCTATTCTCCCTTCATAAAGGTCAGTGCACATTTTGATCTAAAACTGCTGATGCGTAAGCAGAAGGGTATTTGGGCTCAATGTCTTTCATAGCACAGTCAGGGTACCACTGTACTGGTTAACATTGTCATAATACAGTTCATGAATGTCTTCGTTTTAAGATCCATATGTTTAGTTTGTGTGTCTGTTTGCTCTGTTATATTACTGGAGATTTGTCATAGTCAATATCACCTATCTGTTGCCAGTCTACTTAACATAGCAGTAGCAGTACTTCAGTAAGTGTACATGTCTTTCAAAACACAGTAGTTTAGTTTGGAAGTACTCTCTCTATTGAGTAATAGTGCATTAATCTCATAGCTCCAAGAGCTTAGTCATCACAAGTGTAAATTTGTAGATTTGAACCATCAACCTCCTGAGCCACACAAAGTTTTACATAGAAACATATGAAACATTACAATAGTCAGTAACAATATAACAAAGACTCTATAATGAACAAATAGTTTACTAAGGATTATTTAGGATTAGTAATTACTTTAATAATTCTCCTGACCCTAAATCCTAATCCTTAATTTAAACTCCTATATTACACTATATAGTCTTGTGAGCTTTAAGCTGTGTTAGAATACTGTTTCCTCATCAGAAACATACCTGGAGTTATGTTTTGCTTCATTCACACATGTTTGAGTAACTCTTTATTATAAATCTGGCTACATCTCTAAAGCTTCAAATTAGCAGCTACCTTTGCCCTTTTGTTCTCTAGAGATTGGTCATTCCAGGGCTGAAATCACCCAAATGATTCTGAAGGTGTTTTAAAGCACGGAGGAGCACTTCCTGTAATACTACATGACATCACAAGATGGAGTGTTTTCTGCTTGAGTGAAGAATTAAATATGCAGGGTGTATGTGTTAAACGTGTGAAAGAAATAAATACAACTCCAGGTATGTTTTTCATGAGGGAACAACAATATAACAAAGATCAGAAAATAGCATTATATGGGCGTGTTAAGTAGTTACTAACACTGAAACATTTTTATTAAACTATCAGTTCATTACAAATTAAAAGTTTTCCTCATCCTTTATTCAGAAGTATATACTACATAATCACATACATATACTATACTTTTGTAAATGTTGTGTACCAAAGCATTTTTCTGTGTGTAATTTGATGCTGGCCTGCTGCTCTCACTGTTGTGTTGTCTCAACTGACCTTGACTTATGCAGTGTCTTTTTCCTCTTTGTCCTCTTTTCTTCTCTGTCTGCGTGTTAGAGCAAAGATGCCGGCATCAGGACTCTGGTCATGTTGGATGAACAGGGAGGTAAGTTGTCTAAGGTAGTGATTGCTCACCACAAGATGTCCAAGCACTTAATCTTAATTCAGTGAAAGGTTTTGACAGGAGATTACAAGTACAGTAAATTCACATACAGTAAATAAACTTGTATTTTTATACAAAAATTTTAAACCCGATGACCATTAAAATTCTTTGTTTATTATATAAAAGTCCGCTAATGACAATTTTTATTTTTATATTACTACTACTATAGATATGATTTACTGTGCATTACCATATACCTATTTATTATCTATTATCTATTATCTATTGCACTGATGTTCAAAGGCTGAGTAGTTTAAACTTTAGCTTCCTTTTTGGAGATAGTCCCTACTTTAGTTTTCTTTAATACACTGTTCTAAGAGTTGGGCAGTATAAGACCTCAGATATATATTTTATGCTGCTTTTAGGTAAGCTGGTGCTCAGTTGCATGTCCAGTAGAGCTAATTGGTCTGCCAGTGGTACATGCCCCCTCCGTCCCTCTATGTCCCTCTTCATACTCTGTCCTCCAGAGAAATGACTGCCGCTGCCTGAGCTCATGCCTTTCTCATAAGACTGCAATCAATTCTTAGGTTTAAATTACCCCTGCCTGCAGTTAAAATCCCTTATGCACCATCCTCCGCTTGTCTCACTTTTTTTTTCTTTTTTATGCTGAATATTTCTCTGCTTTTGTTTTGTTTTGGCACATTTTAAAATTATTGCCAGATTTTAGCAGAACACATTACAATGAAGAATATACAGCAGAAGACTATGTAAACTGTTCATGAGTATTATTGAAACTATAACTAATAACAGGCAAATGTGAGGAAGGGGGGGTAGTTTTTATGTAATGCACATAATTTTAAGAAAGTATAGTAAAACAGTAATTTGAATAAACATTGCTAGCTTTGCTGATCAAGCTTTGAGGACTGTGCTAATGTCAGTCTGTTCCATTGCAGCCAAGAAGCTAAGGGAACAGCATGTTGGAAATGATTTTTGGCATACTTTCTTTTATGTCTTAAAAATATTTCTTCCAGAAAATCAGCCCAATCCCAGATAACAGAAATCTTCTCTTCGTATAGCTCATGTTTACCTGTGTTGGTGATTAAAAATGGCACACACAAGTGATGAGCTCATTGTTTGCCTTCAGTGTACCTAGGTAACCATCAAGGGAGAAGCCCTTATTCTGTAATCTCAGTGGAGGGGAGGAGTCTGTGTTGCTACAGCTGCAAAGGCAGTTCAGAAGAAGCATGACATAAACAACTTCTACTTAAGCTTTTTTCCTCTCACCTTATAATCTGCTCTTGGAACCATAGTCCCATATATTTAAATTGCAATAGACAGTGTTCATTTAATGTTACTCTGAATGAATTCAACACAGCTCAAATGGGCAAAGGATCTTTGGAAAGTCTTCAAGTTCAACTTTGGTAAGGACATGATGTAATAATGTCTTCAACCTCAGTTCCACCTTGAAGCCGTAGGTTTTGCACATGATGAAGATTACTGGCTGCACTCTTCCACACTAGAACCATTAACCTGAGAGAAGGAGCCTTTGACCTTGAATGAGAGCTTTTTATAGACCGTATGTGCTGGGTATACAGGGTGACTTTGTGCATCTATGCCCCATTAGAACATCCCTACTTTGATTTAGACCTCAACTATCTAGAACAATGTCCTTCTGAAATTTATATCTGACCAAATTCCAAACGGCATGTTATTGTGTCTATGTGGACTACTTAGTGATACTTCAAACTACATGTAGCAACCATACAAGAAATCTGACCGACCTACCCAAAGAAACTGCTTGAATCAGAAACCAGAATGCAACACAAGAGCAATAGCATCAGAGGTGGGTAGAGTAGCCAAAAGATTTTATTTTAAGTAAAAGTGTAGTTACTCCTAATATTACTAGAAGTAATATTACCTGTAACTATACACAAAGTAATGGTCTAAGTTACTCAAGTAAGAGTAAAAAACTACTAATAAGAAGAACTGTGTAACTGTCTTTAATTTATAATTTTCATCTAAATTATAATTTAATGTTAATGCAATGGAAGGACAAAACATCACATTATGCACACAATTTTATATATTTTTAAAGAATAGAACACAATGATCAGAAGGAGTGACGCAAGAAACACAAATGTTCAAATCATGAGATATTGTTAACATAAAGTCAGTTGTAGGCGTACTCACAGTGGAAAGAGTAACCAAAACCTCTTCTTAAGTAATAGTACTGTTACACTGTAAAATATACTACTCAAGTAAGAGTAAAAGTAACTATTCCAAGAGGTACAGCTTTATTACAAAGTTATTCAGGTAACTACTCACCTCTGAAAGCTGAGCCTACTTATGCACCTATTGCCTTGCTTTGTCTTCTGCACTGTGCCTTCCATACAATAGAGTACTTTAGTGCAGCATCCCTCCAGAGAAAGCTAGTCCCATTCATTTCATTTGCTCTCATGGCTTTGTCCTCACCAGAACAACTTGATCGTGTGGAGGAGGGCATGAACAAGGTCAACGCAGACCTGAAGGAGGCCGAGAAAGATTTAAAAGATATAGGGCAATGCTGTGGTCTGATATGCCCATGTATTAAAAAGTAGGTACCAGCCAGGAGCCCCACGTTCTTACCTGTCCAGTGCTGGTGGTGATGGTGATGTCACATGTCTATTTTGTCACAGTCAATGTCTCTTTTTGTCTCTCCCTCTTTATCCCCTCAAACCCCGCCCATCCCAAAACCCCATCCCTTCTTTTCTCTCACGTGCTTCCGTTCTTTTGCTGGGAAAATGACAATGTGTTGGTAATCAGAACAACTGGAGCGCATCGAGGAGGGGATGGACCAGATCAATAAGGACATGAAGGATGCAGAAAAGAATTTGAACAATCTAGGACAGTTCTGTGGTCTATGTTCATGTCCCTGTAACAAGTAGGTGCAGCCTGTGTGGCCTGACTGCATGTCTCTCTATCCGTCGTCCTGCATACGGTGGCACACAGCATGCACTTGTGAGAGTTTGGGGTACATAGACAGAAGCCATGTTTTCATTATAAGACAATAAAAACAAAACAACAGATAACTGAAGTTTCAATATTAATTTTGTCATTCGAAAGAGCACACAACAAACTGTAACAATATACTGTTTTTATCTGTCTGATCTGTCTTGCAACATACTTGCGACAGATACCACCATGCCAAGTTACTCTCTGTGGAGAGGCAAGCCTGCTTGCAGTAAAAAAGGCATTTTCCAATAATAAATAAATTAGAAATATATGTTTAATGCCATCTTGTGGAGCATCAATGGCAAAAAAGTGTCATCTCCATGGACATAAGCAGGTGGTGGACTCTCCATCAGAAAAGCACATGGTGCCCCTTTAATGCAAGCACAGTTCTGTCTTTGTGCCCCAGACTAAGCCCAGGTACAGTTTGATGCATGCATCAACATAAACATGCCAAATGTTTTATCTTTGGGGATGTGGTCCCTAAAGCCCTTCATTGTTCATTGGATGAGACATTCTTTTTCCCACAGGTATATCAGCACAGCAGCAGTCTGAAGCAAAGCAATCACTCAACACTGAACCTTATCCAGGCCCCTATTACACAATTTCCAATGTGACATGTGCTGTGTGTACAAAACACATCAAATAGTTGCCTATTGCGCTTATTTAATTCCTGCACATACAATGTCCAATACAACCTCTTTGATCATCAATCTGAACTTTTAATGCTTTAAAGCTAAAATGTTGAATGTCATTTACAAACACATTACTTTAAACTATTTGATTACCCATTTCTACTCCCTGTCTGTCCCACATAACCAAATCTAGCATGCAGAACTGAGGCAAATTTCCCAGTTGAGCACAAACGTATTACCAAAGATTTGTGCTTAATGTTTAACTTTTGTGTGATATCTGCAATGGAACCTAAATAAATGGTTTCTTTGCCAGCCAAACTATGGCCATTGAGTTAGGACTGAACAAGTCTGGACACACACACACAAGCTATAAGAAAACACAAGACAATATGAATTTGTAGATACATTTTGTCTGTACTG
>KN500627.1:2262-12840 GCA_000787155.1 Scartelaos histophorus | reverse complement strand
GTGCACTTTGTAGCCTTAACGCGCTTTTGATTCTCGGAGGCGACTTGGCTTTCTCTATGCATCTCATACATCTCAACACAGGGCTAAATGTGCGTGAAGGAGAAGTGGCTATATACATCGCTGCATGTTTCTGATGCAAAGTGATAGACAACTGGGTAATAACATGCGCTCTTAAAGCTTCTATATTACACTAAATTGACTCTTGAGAGCTTTAATCCATGTTATAATTCTGTGATCTCCTCAAAAACACACCTGGAGTTGTGGTTTGTTTCATTCTCGTATTGTTAGTCTACATCCTTAAAGATTAAAATGCTCTTTTCCACCTTGTGATGTCATTAAAGTGGTAGTTTTCAAGTCAACGGCTCCTTTTACTTTTTGTTCTGTAAAGAGCGATAATTCCAAGGTTGAAATTATCCAAATGATTGTATTATAAGTGTATGGAGTTTAAAAACACATTGGAAAATAGTGTAATATGGATCATCTGATGTGTCACAGCTTTTTGGGAGACTGACAAGTTAATATATCATAATCAATTTAATTTTCACTTATTAAAATAGCGGTCGCAGTAGCCTATTCATTTCTTTTGTTGTGCCTGTTTTGACTAGTGTCGATTTTTCTCTGAATCACTAGTGAATGTGGAGATGCTTAACTTGCATAGTAAATGTTTTGATTATGAGTGGCAAACCGTTATTACACTGTCTGCAAACTCAAGATAAAAATACAATATTCATTTTAACAGTTTTGAGGAACCTGTGATCAATGTGAATGTTGTTCCTGTTTAGGTGTTTTTAACATTTTTACCAAAAAACGGTGAGAAGAACTAAAAACTAAACTGTTGGATAAAGCTAGATACCATGCGACTGTAGTGGGATTTGACAAATGTTTAACAGCACAAAATCATCACAACAGTTTTAGTTCCATAAGTCAGTTCTTTATGGTCAGATCTGTACTTTAATTAAGCACATTTTACCCTGGATATTTTTTACTTTTACTTCACCACATTTGAGAGAAGATGTCTGCTTTTTCTACCCCACTACATTTGGATCTGGACTGAAATAGCTGAGACTTATTTTTAGCCGATTTAACTTTGAATATACAAATACACACAAAAAGTTAGAAAAATTAACAAATTAATTTAACAACTTTATCAAAATCACTACATTTGAAGCTTTAATTGTTCTAAAAATCTCTGCCAAATACTTTTACTTTTTATTCTTAAAGTACATTTTACACTGGTACTTTAATGCTTTTACTTAAGTAGATCATTTCATGTGATACTTTTACTTGAGTAACTTTTTGCCCGTGTATCTGTACTTGTGTTACTTAAGGAATTAAGTAACAAAATTGAATACTTCATCCACCTCGGGTCAGATTGTTAAAATAAGGCTCAGATTAAAGTTGAGTAATTATGGCTTCAGATAGTGCAGTGCCTCCAGTTAGCTTCAAATGTGCAAATAATGGTTTTGCAAAAGTACATATTTAGTTTGAATAGAAAAATAGATCAGTTGTATATTATTAAGAGCATTTTTGGATACTTTTTATCCAAATTTTCAGCTATTGAGTATTGTTTCAAATCAAGAGCCACTACAATATATTTGCAAAAACTACACTACTGAAAATACTCATAGTGCAAGTTTAATACCTATTAGTGGAAGTGCATGAAAAATCTCAGTAATTATTTTTGATTACTTCAACTACTACTGTCCACTTCTAATTGTCCAAAGTGGGCTACTATAACTCTCAAAGTTCTTTTTAGGCAGTAGTAATTTCAACGTAATTAAGTGAAGAGATACCTTTGTTTCGTCGGGCAGCGAAAGTGGAGGAAGTGGAAGTGGCTAAAGAGGATGTCAGGGAGAAACGCCGCGGGACCTCGGTCTCTTTAACCGCGGGCTCTAAGGGACAGAAAGGAGAGCCGGGTGTGGAGGAGAGGGGTGTAATTAGGGGTTGTGAGGAGTGGGCAAAAAAGCAGAGAGAAGTTATGGTAGTGGTTAGTGGAAAGAAGAAACATTAGACTTGATTAATACTTATTCTTACAACAGGTGAAGATGAGACAGATATATGGAGCTATAGTTGCGTGATATTAAGCGACAAAACGGAAATGACAAAACCCAGACAAAATGAGACTGACAAATGACATGAATTTGATTGAAAATATGCAAAAATGTAACCTGCAAACAGTGTTGAACAGTGGCACTTGATAAGACAGGCGGATATTGCCATAAATAAATAAAACAAATAAATATGACGTCAAAGACTTTTCATCTAAATCTCAAAAAAATACAGACTTTTAATAATTGGTATTAATGGAAAAAATAGTCCAACTTATACCTTGAAAGTCTGAACACCACACTGCTCCAAAATGTATGACTGGCTGTGAACCTCATTTAAAAAGACTCAAGCATAGTACTAATGAAAAACTACAAAACTTCGAACTAATTGCACAACCCTATGATAAATAAAAGAATTATCAATCCATCCTCTTTTCATATTTGAAAAGCCGAATGAAAAAAGACTTGGAGCTGCAAAAACTCAGAAGGACAAGCAACTACAAGACCAATTTAAAGGGATAGTTTGGGGTTTTGACATGAATCTGTATGATATCCCCGGCAGCAGTGTGGTGCATAAACACTGACTTACCCCTGACAGCGTCCCGTGAGCCAAGTTCTCGCCCGGTTTTGGTGCTGACGAAAGTAGTCCGGCAAGTTGGCTGTGGCACAACACTGCTGATGGGGATAATATACAGATTCATGTCCAAAAACCCAAACTATCCCTTTAAGGCACATTATGAGATCCGATGCCTGTATAATTCTACAATATAGGAAAATGTGCATCTAAAACAAAAGCTTGCCAACTCCAAAAGAGTCCCTAACAAAACAACCAAAAGACTTTGAGTTGAAAGAGCTCAAAGCTACTGCTCTTACAGAAAGAGAAAGAGCTGGAGAGAGCATATGAGGAGATAAAGACCTCTCTATAACAATACAGCCAGAGACAATGTCCAGCTCACACAAGAGCCAGCACCAGTAAAGTCCTTGAAAGGATGAAAGAAATACTCAGAGCACCTATAATGGACACTCAAACCACTTGTATTGATGTTGGTGGAGAGCGAACCAAAAAGCAAAATGAGAAACTGTGTCGGAGTTGTCTTCTGAACACCTCTCAGCACAAGTTTCGTTGAAGTTTCGTTGTGAAAGTGATCCAGACCCCCAAAAGGTCAAAGGGCACAGCGATCCAGTCGCCTAAAACGAGTGGCTGTAGTGGAGAGCAGTGAAGCACCTCCAAACATACCTTTAACACTTGGATTATTTAAAAAAAATGCAAAAAATATTCTAAATGTGTGCCTTTATTTAGCACTTATTTGTGTTTTATTGTTGTTTTATTTGCACATTTTTTAATTCACATGCCACATCGCATACTGGGGTGGCTTATTTTTTATGCATAAAAGGGTAAATTGAATGTACAAAAAAAAAATATATATATATAGTACATGTTAATAGAAATCAAAAGATTGACCTTAATGAAAGACATTATGAAACATCTCCATTTGGAAAAAGTAAGGTACTTACTCAAGGGAAATCAGAATGTTTTTTTTTCTATTTGGCAACCACTTTTAGAGTTTTACAATGCTACAAATGTGTAAAGGCTGAGCTGAAAAGGGTATTATAGTATGATAAATCCTCTTGTTGTTCATTGTTTATTGTTTTTTTTTTTTTTTTTTTTTTTTTTTGTTTTTTTTTTTTTTTTTTTTTTTTTTTTTTTTTTGTATGGTTTTGATTTGTTTTATTTTATTTTATTTTTAAATCTTTGCTGTACTGTATAACCTATATGTTCACTTCATTTAT
Organism: Scartelaos histophorus; assembly: GCA_000787155.1. NCBI lineage: Eukaryota > Metazoa > Chordata > Actinopteri > Gobiiformes > Gobiidae > Scartelaos > Scartelaos histophorus. The sequence goes on along the minus strand of KN500627.1, from coordinate 9,001 downwards.
GGAAAAAAATCCAATAAAGAGAAAAAATCGTAATGTGATTCTTGTTTGTTTTATTGGCGTTTGGAATCAAATGTAACTGATTTTATAATTTCAGCCCCTGCTCCAGTAGAGTTTGAGAGCCGTGATGTAGACAAACAGATAGCCGCAAAAGTTCCACAGTGCGTCTTTATATTTGTGGTTCCTGTGCCTGGCGTGTGCCCATGTGTCCTCTCTATGTGCGTCTGGGGATGCGTTTGAAGTCATTGTTTCTGAGCTGTGTGGAGCATTGTGGAGCCTTCAGAGCCATGTCAGACTGTCAGACGTCACTCAACCGGCGATACTAAGACAAAGCACTGACGCAACCCACTGCAACACCAGGGACACGAGCCAGGGGGCAGTCAAGCACCCCGCAACACTGCCATCTAGTGACCAAAGAAGAACCAGGAAACTGTGGCGCTCTAATAGTGTCTAACTTAGAAAGATTAGACTGCTCATTTTACTAAAACACAGGTAAGAGACTCTGAGTGCACCTTTAATGTAAATTTAAACATACTCTAGTCCAAACTAAGTGAGTAATGCACCCAGTTCAGACTCGAAATCAAAAAAATCTTCTGATCTGATGCTAAAGATGCATTGTGAAACTTTTCTGGTGGAAGGGTTCGTCAAATGCTTTTCGCCGTGGATTTCTTATTGCTTTGTCCTGAATGTTTCGCAGTATAGCTTCATGGAGACCAAGCCAGATCAAGTTACGGGTCAGATCTGCGGAAAGGCGACCCCTCTCACAAGTCAGAGTGCCTGTTTCTCTAGGTAATTTTGCATGATAAAACCTCTTGTAATTGAATAAATGTGTGATAGAGCTGTTTAATGTTATACTGTGGAACATTCTGAGCAGAGCAATGACATCTCCATGGAAACAAGAAAACCTGCCACACAAACATTACACAGTGCACCCTTAGATTAAAGATTTTAGCAATTTTTCCGCCCAAATTTGGAAATTTTTTAAGGTTTAAAATTGTAGTTCCTGTTTAGAAATGGTGACATTGCACAAGGAATTCTATATATTCTATTCTAAACTCCTTATTTTTATAAACATGATTATCTGACAAATACAAATATAAGAAAACACCTTTAATTTGTTGAAATCATGTTTAAAGTATCAGTAGAAAATGTGTTTCTTCTTTTGGATAAAATTCTCCCCACTGTGATTTGTTGAAATCATGTTTAAAATATCAGACGAAAATGTGTTTCTTATGTGCAAAATGTGAACTTTTGGATAAAATTCTCCCCACTGTGTGTCGACTTCTTGTAATTTTCAACATATTTTTCAACTTTTCTTCACAAATTGCTTATTGATTGCTGTGAAACTACAATTCATATTTGCAGTAGTTATAATCCCATCAAATTAAGACTACATTTGAGAATCATAAAAATCTGCTATATGTATATTAACATCTCTACTTTCCTTGGCTCAGTCCTATTTCTGTTTCCTCATCTCCTGCTTTTCTCAGTTTCTCCAAATTTTAAGATGATGAAAGGCTATTTGCAACTGGCTATTGTCTCTTGGTAAATTTGAGAGCCGAGGCTAAGCAGAAAAGGAACATTCAGACAAATATCCCTTTCCAAGAGTGCTATCTCATTCATTATAATAGGGTAAGAAAGAAAGTACCTCTGTTAATTATCAGCGAGTTAAAGGTGCATTGTGTAACTGTCTAGTGACGAGTCCATCTACTTGTATCTATGGGATGATTTTATTACCTTTCCTGGGATGTCATACAGTATAGTATTTAACTTATCTTAATTCCACCAAGGAAAGTTACAGTCTGCTCACAGTTCATTTCTTAAGCATGAAAAAAAAAAAAAAAAAAAGTTATGCAATGCACCTTTAAATGAAAACAAATGGATTTACTTTTAAGCCAGTGTTTCTCTATCAACCACATAGCTTCATTAGAGCTTGTGTAGGTGAAAGTGAAACTCACCGGATGGAGGTGAGTGTTGAGGTTGCAGCAAAATGTTCAAAAAATCAAGTAAATCCAAGTGTTTTGGGGTTTTTTTCATTGGCAATAACGTCTCAAATTTTGCATCAATGAACATGAATTTATATGTTTCTAGCGATTTATACATTTGAAGCTATTTTTTAAGTTAATTCACTTAAAGGTGCATTAGTTGACATTTTGGTGCCTGGAAAGTTCCACAGTATGACATTAAACAGTTCTACATTACATTTATTCAGTCACAGGTGGTTTTACTGCTTAAAAATACGTAAAAAAAACATATTCTGACTGTGAGCGGGTCGCCTCTCCATAGATCTGACCTGTAACTTAGTCTGCTTAGTTTAACATGATACTGTGAAACATTCTACAAAGCAATAACATTTCCACAGAGAAAATAGTTTGATAAACCCTTCACCAGAAAAGCTAAACGATGCACTTTTAAATTTAAATACATAATTACGTGGACTTTAAGGTAGTAACTTTGATCAAACAAATGTCAAAACTAAAATGTGTCCAAAGTTCAGTTACCATAGCAACTTTGGCATTTACACTGAAGTATCTGAGCATGTGCAGTTTCATCTATTTACTCTTTAACTTGTGTCATTTCATTTAAAAATACACTGTGAACTGTTTTATGTTGACCATTTTGTGGCTATATTTGTGGCTGTATTAGTTTGTGTTCATCCATTATTTATTCTGTATTTAAAAGTTAAGTGTGTGTGTGCCAGTGTGTGTACGGTTGTGTTAATTTTGCTGTTTTGTTGAACGTATGTAGCCTACTGTATCTGTCTTTCTTGTGGTCATTTTGAGGACTCCTTTGAAAACGAGATAGCTTTGTCCCCAATGAAATAAATTTACATAAAGATAAATGTGCATAAAACAGCCCTGGTCTTCCATAATTTGAGATGTTTGGTGGCTAACGCTAACTCTCACATTAAAAATCCATTAGACCCAAAAATGGACCAGTGCCAGACTATATAATACAGATAGTCTATTTACAAACACAGAAAGGGGCTATTATTCCATTATATTGGTCAAAGAGTCCAAAAAGATAGAATTATAGCAGAGAAATCAAATTGAAAAGAGAGCACAGAGATCTTTCCCATTCCAAAATCCACATCACATTTCCTTCTGCTCTCTTTTTTTCTGAAATAAAATTGCAATAATTTCTGTGGAAACGGAAATCACCATTTTTGTTTTGGTTTGGTGAGAATTCGTCTTTCTGCACCAGGAAATAGATTCGGTGCCTTATCGAAAATGAAAAGCAAGTCACCATTTATTTTCGATGGAGATGGTCATTGCACTGCTCCGAAAGTCCCGCAGTGTGACTTTAAACAGATCTACCTTACGTTTATTCGATTACAGGTGGTTTTATTGCGTAAAAATACAGGCGTTCTGACTAAAATCTCTGCAAAAAAAAGCATTTAACAGACCCTCCACCAGAAAAGCTACACAGTGAACCTCTAAATTCTACAAACACACAAACAGTAATGACAAGACTGTATAAAATGACCTTGAACGATGAAAAATGAACAGACGTAACATGGAGACTTGACGATGGTACAGAAAGCGAAGGAGGACCACACAGATTTGAACGGGGGCTTTGGATGTTACCTGCGGGGAGGGACCTCCGGTTGGACAGCCCCTGTAAGCTGAAGCGTTTCCGAGCGTTAGCGGCTGATTGGCTCACAGAGGGGTCAGCTGACAGGAAGTGAGACGAGCCACGGTTAGTACAAAGAGTTCAGCAGAGACATGAGCAGCATGAAGTGAAAGAGGTACGGCAGTTCTTTTAAAGCCTCCATATTATGCTATTTTCTGATCTGTTATAACGTTGTTTCCTCATCACAAACTTACCTGAGTTGTGTTTTGCTTCAGTCACACATATTTAACACACAAACCTGCATATTTAGCCTTCTCTCAAACAGAAAACACTCCACTTTATTCCACCTTGTAATGTTATATGGTGTTTCCTGGAATTGCCAGTCCCTACTGGACTAAACATACAAGGTGGGTAGGTATGCTGAAAATATTTAAAGGAAAAAAGATTGCGCACACATCAGCCAAGTGCAGATGCAGGACAAAAAGATTTGATTAAAGAGAAATAATGGAGGTCCACATGCTGTTTAAAAGCCCCCAATGTGAAATTTAATCAAAATTTTCCGTTTCCAATTTCACGTTGGGAGCTTTTAAACAGTGTGCGGACCTCCATTATTTTTGTTTAAGCTGAAAATATGTATCTAATGTACATGATCCTATACTGTACAGGGGTGTGCATTGCCGTGAGTCTGACGATACAATACATATCATGATCTGCATGATTCGATATATCACGATATATCCCAATACTAAATAATACAATCATAAAATAATACAAATAATAAATTATACAATACAATAATTACAATTGCGATTTGTCACTAATTACTTCTATTAATACCCCAACTGCACAAAATATAATTTATAAAAATGTTTAAATCATCAAAACAGTGAATGTAACTTAATGAATTTTTTGGGAAACTATTATTTAAAAAATGGATTTGGATGCTTTTAGAATCAATTTGAGAATATATCACTGAATCGTTTTGTGGTGAGGACTGAGGAGCACCTAAAAACTGTGTTTTCTGCTTTTTACTTGTCTGGAGGGGAGATGTCTGTTGGAAATTTCATATGTGTACAAGTTTTGTGAAAATAGCTGTTTCGAGCTCGCGGCAAACCACTCTATAATGCCCACTTGTGTTGCACTTACAGTCAAACTCAATTTAAGAAGCTGCAGGTTGCATATAATGATGCACTTCCTGTCTTGCTGAACGTCCCTCGATGGACAAGTGCCAGTTTGCTGTTTGTGCAGAATAATGTCCCTGCAATGAACGCTCTTATCAGAAACTTTGTTAACAAGTTTATGAAGCACCTTGAGGACTCACAAAATGAAATTATAAATGTTTTAATAATGCCTGAGCAGAGTAGGGTCACTTCTGAACTCTGGAGGCACTGGAGGAACTGCTTATACGGACCATACACCATTATTACTGTTTTGTTTGTCTTCTGTCTGTTATTAGATGTTCTATATGAAGTCTGAAATAAAGCTTGATTCATTAATTAATCTATATTGTGTAAAAAGCATACAAAAAATCACATAGTAGTTTAATAGTGCAAATTATTTAAGTGGAATTCCATTAATCAAAATGTAAAATATTTAAGTTGCCAATATACACAGGTATACAAGTATGGAGCGTCAGTGTCATGTAAAACTAAGCAAGTACTAGACAAAGTATTTGCTATAGATACAATGTACAAATGTGTCAAATTACACAGTAACACTGAAGTATAATTATGTAGTTTTGTTCTAATTGATAAAGCACTTTAGATGTAACTTGCAGGTTCAGCTAATTAGACATATTTCTGGAATCTGCAAAGTCAAATACCGTACTTTCACTTTACATTTCTGATAGAGGCTAAATCACTATGGCAACAGCGATGTCACCTTTCAATCTAAAAATAGCACTTCCTCTGGCTGTAGGTTAGAGACCCACAGTCAAATACGTGCGCTCAGCTGGAATACAATCTCTTCTGACAGTCTGCTCAAGGAAGATGTGAAAATACTGAGCCCACTTTTCACTTTTTTTCCTATGTCTTAAAAAATTCGGATCTGCCTATAATTTCTCAAAATAGATTTATGTTTTTAAATCAAGATTCGGTCTGCATAGTAGACATATCCAGGAGCATAAACAGTGAGAGGAGACGGGAATGAACTGCTAAACGATTCCAATAATCCCATGCTAGTCTAAGATACAGGGTTAGCAGGTGTTATAGTAAGGGCTTAAGGAGGCTATATGACCTAAATACACAGGTGGGTGGTACTCAGATACACTGACTTCAAGAAGTACTTCTCTGAGTAGTTGTCAGAGCCCATACTTTTACTTGTACTTATTTTCACTGAAGTAACAGTACTCTTGCTTGAGTAAAAATGTCATTTACTTTGCCTACAGTGAGTAAAACTTCCTCAAAAGCATCAACTTCTCAATCTACTTCAGTTATGCAGAGACAATTACTCTTACAATTACTCTTAGTTGAGAAGTAGTTAATTCCCCAAATATATAACTATATTTTTTACTTTTAACATTTCTGGAATCACAACTTTCTACTTCTACTCACATGATAAAAGTAAAAAATAGTAGTAAAATTTGTTTTGTCACGTATAGATATATTTAAATTAACTCAAAATAAAAGTTTAAGTAAGTTTGCTGCATCTAATTATCAAGCATTTTATCGACTGTGAACCGGGAAGTGATCTGTTAGCATGCTAGCTGCTGTTAGCACCACTGTTACATTATAAACTCGTCACGGTGAGGAATGAGGAAAGAAAGGTGAGCGAGGAATCATTTTGAATCGCTATAAACTTTTTAAAAATTGACTAGTTCTGATTTTTTAAGATAGTAAAAATCAGAAACCACGCATCTTATACGTAGCAGTATTTTATATATTTTTACATATTTTAGAGAGAGAAATATGTATGGGGAAAAGAGAAGAGAAAGAGAGAGAGGGACGGATATTTAAGATCAACTAGTTCTAATTTTTTAAGACTATACAAATTAAACAGTGCACATTTTATACATAGGGCTATATCATATACAGTATTTTTATATATTTTAGAGCTATGCAGAGAAAGGAGAGAAAAAGAGGGAAAAAAGAGGGATGAAGAGATCGAGAAAGAGAATAGAATAAAGAGAAGATGAGAAAAAGAGGAGAGGCATGTATAGTTAGAGGGAAAG